>PVKC010006561.1:0-30901 GCA_004027635.1 Crocidura indochinensis
AGGTACCTCCCAGAGATGGGCAGAAGCTCAGATTTGAGCTGGACAGTGTTCACAGATGCGGTTGACCCCAGGTTCTCTCCTGATGCTCTGTGAACTATGGAGAGCCCCTCTTGAGCTGAGTCCCCAAACTGCTAGCGAAGGCCGGGCCAGGTTTTCGTCTTGGCTTTGGGGTCTGTGAGTATCGACGCCCAATATTTTGGCCCAGGTACACGGCTGACCGTTCTAGGTAAGCAGAGAAACCCTGGGGTAGCCGGACTGAGTACTCAGGGGTCTGGGTCTGTTTTTGTGCTGTGCCTCGCCGCTGTGTTCCCAAAACACCCAATACTTCGGCCCAGGCACCCGGCTAACGGTGCTAGGTAAGTGGGCACCGGGTAGCCTGGGGTTTTTGTCCGGGACTCAAGGGGTGTGAACACCGAGACCCAGTACTTCGGAGCAGGCACCCGGCTCCTGGTTCTAGGTGAGCGGCGAGGGGTTATTCCGCAGTTGGAGAAGTCGAGGCGCGCGCGGAGAGCTAGGTCGGGTTCTTGGGGGAACTTCCAGGGCTGTGCTTTTCTGGCACCAGCCAGATTTTCGGGTCGGGCAGCCGGTTGACTGTACTGGGTGAGTATCTGAGAGCTCGGGCGATGGGGTTCCGGGGCGATCTGCACCGGATTCCCTCCCGCCACTGCGTGCTAGCAGAACTGGAAGGTGTCCTGGGTCTCAGAGCGCACCGGAGTTTGCGCGCGTACCTGGATCTCTGTGCTCCTATGAGCAACATTTCGGCCCGGGCACCAGGCTCACCGTCATAGGTAAGAGTGGGATGGAGTCCCCACGGCGTGACCGAGGGCCCCGGGACCCTTGGAAAGGGTGGAGGGTTAGCTGTGCGCGCGCGGTGGTGTTCCTAAGGGATAGAGTTGAGATCAGTTCTGCAAGAGCGGAGTGAGGATGGGGTCGTCCTTGTCTCAGAACATTCGCAGAGTGCTTGGGTGCTTCTAGTCGTTTTTCCTGAAGTTCAGTAGTGTAGGGTGAACGATGAGGAAGAAAAGGGTTTATTAGTACTCAAAGGCCCTTGATTGGAAAAATTGGGAGGCAGGGGAGGTGACGCTGTCACCAGGGAAACAGTTGAAGGACTAGGAAAAGCTGGATGGTGAGCCTGATAGAAGTGGCTGCACCCTTCTGGTGTAAGGTGGAGAAAGGGGCTGCAGGTGACCATGGGAGGGAAAGTATCTGGAGCAAGAGTTGGAGCAGAGAACCCAAGGAAATAAATTAACATCAGTCAGTGAAGGAAATAAGTCCAACAAAGCTGGGCATGTTGGTTTCCTGTTTACAACAGGGTTTAAGATGAGAATTAAAATCCCTACCTGCTCCTCTCTTCAGTTCTGGGGGGTGTCAGGCGATGTGGCCCCCTATTACCAACCTTAAATTGCAACTTCACAAGAAATTCTATCAGGTAAGCAGTCCAGATCTGCAGGAAATGTCTCCAACAGACCCTATGTAATACAACAGGTATTTTGATGTAAGGTGAGGAAATTTCCCAGGGGATCTTAGGTTCTGAATGTGGGCCCAGACAGTACCTGCTTCCAGCTGATGAGAACATTAAGGTCAGAGAAAGAGAGTAACTCCCCATGTAGATGTCTCAGCCTGGATTATGTGAGAGCAACCATTGTAACTAGACTATCATTTAGCAGATCCCTGTGGAAGTCAGATAATATTTCCCCAGAGGAAAATGCTGGGCTCTCATGCACAGCTGAGGTGGAAAAATGATAGGGAATCTTGAACCAGATAGGGCTGCTAAAGACTAGGTGAGGATGGGCATTGCAGCCCAGTGAACCTGGGTTCCCTTCATACTTCATACTGTGCCATAACTATCCCTGCCTCTTCATATTGCTAGAAGTCCCGAGAGGCCTTAACATGTAGGTTATCCAACATAAACCACTTGTGGGGTGTGAGGGTATCCTCCGTGACCACCTAGGTGATCACCTAGGAAGGGCCAGTTCAATGCCAAGGGAAGGGAATGATTTGAGATGATGGCAATGAAAGGGAGAATAATGGATCAGTATGTGGGGTGAGAAATAGAAGAAATAGGAGAGAAATTTTCTGGAAATAGAAAAGATGAATTTGACAATCTTGTACTCAGCTGGTCTTCCCATGAGCAAAGCGCGTGCACGCGCGCGCGCACACACACACACACACACACACACACACACACACACACACACGGAGAGAGAGAAAAAAGAGAGAGAGAGAAGATCACTAGTACCCATACTTAGAGTACTAGGCAAGCCCACCCCCTCCCCACAGTGTCTTCTCCCAACATAAATCCACAAGTCTGACTATAGAGTGGAGTGATGGTTCTGCTTCTATTTGGTCTGTCTCACACAGCAAATATATGTGGGAGGCATCACGGGCACTCATACCACCACTGTCATTCTTTTATAGTAAGAAATGTATTTGAGGGCAGGGAAAGCACTCTCATTGTCTTGGAAAAATAAGTCTTTGAGATGAGAGCAGAGAGTTGGAAGAACCCAGGACTGCAAGTTAGAAGTTGAGGTATTTTCATTTCAAGCTGGCTCAACCAGGAATGATATGAAAATAGGGAAGTAGTTGGAGGGAGCTAAAAGGATACCAGACAGGGCATACTCTGATGGAAATGAAAGGATTGTCATTTAAAATAATCACTCTGAGTGCTGGAGAAATAGTTCAGGAGTTAAGGCATTGCACCTTGCAAATAAGTGACCCCAGTTCAGTTCCTGGCAATACATGTGGTTCCCAGTGACACACAGGGGTTACTCCTGGCTATAAGCTCAGAAATCACTCATGGCTTGGGGGACCATATAGGACACTGGGGGATCAAACTATGGTCCATTCTAGGTCAGCATGTGCAAGGCAAGCACCCTACTGCTTGCGCCACCACTCCAGCCCCCCGAGTCCCCAAATTCTGTCAGGAATGACTTCTAAGTGTAAAGGCAAGAGTAAACCCTGAGCACCATTGGTGTGACCCAAACACACATCCCCTCATAACTCTGAATTTCCAAATGTGGTATGTGAATGGGAACAATTTTAATTGAGGGCTCCCACAGACCACAGTTATGAAGCTAGCCGTGGGAGTTTGGTCACATTCCTGAGAAATAAGGTGTCAGTTAAAAGGATGTTTTCTACATCTTTCAGGCAAAGTAGATTCTCACAAGAATGAGATGTTCTCATTTGAAGAGATTTGCTTAGAAACAAAGGAAGCAGAGCAGAGGAACTGCAAGCATGCCTCTGGGGGAAGCAACTTGAAAAGGGGGAGTGCTTTCTGGAGGACCCCACCTAACAGAGGCTTGAGAAAAAAAACTGCATCAAGACAATGGCACTGAGAAGCTAAGATACCTACATCACAGCTTGCTGGTAGGGAAAGTAGAACAAAAGGAAGCAAAAGAAAGGAGAAAGAATTCCTAAACTTGAAATCAGAGAGATTGATTTCCACCTGAGCTGAATAAACTCAGGGTTGAAGACACACATACGTAGGTAGAAGAATGGTTAAGGATGACCTCAGCAGTCACAAAAACTCCCATTATCATAAGTACCTCAAGTGTAAAATAATATACTCATGTGAGTACATCTTGCATTTGACATCTGTGTATTGTCATCAAAAGTCCCCCTCTCTCTCAAAGGACCCCTTTTACTCTCCTGCCCTTAGATCCAAATACAAATTCCTTTCTCTGTTAAGGATTGGAATTGTCTGAGTCCCAACATTAGTTGAAATCCATACCTTCTAGGGAGATTCTCCCTGGAGAGCAGGAGCAATGGTATAGAGGAAAAGAGAGATTTACTAAGATGGGATAAGTCAGTTGAAATACTGGGGGTCTGTGATTCTGGTCCTACACACATGTTCCATTCAAATAATTATAACAAAATATGATGGGAGTTGTAAGTATATAGGGGCAAAGAATAAGGCAATATCAGTGAATAGCTGAATATGGTTACATCTCTGGGACCACCAAATGATAAAATAAATAAAATACGTATCAGTGAGTGGCACTGCTTTGAAGGCTATTATGTTGCTACCTTAAGTGAATTCAGAAGAAAAGTCAGGTAAAATATAGAAAAATATACTCCTAAATTTACTACTATAATCCCTTCCAGATTCTGGCTATTGTAAATAGTGCTGTAAATGCAAATGTAAATTCTGTCTATTGAGTAAGCAAAATCTAGAAACAACCCAGATGCCAGACAACAAATGAGTGACTAAAGAAACTGTGGTACATATACACAATGGAATTCTACGCAGCTGTCAGGAAAAAAATGAAATCATGAAATTTTCCTATACATGGATGGACATGAAAACTATTATGCTGAATGAAATAAGACAGAGGAAGTAAGATAGACACAAAATAGTCTCACTCATCTCTGAAATTTAAGAAAAATAAAAGATATTTTATAGAGATGAGGTCTGGAAGTATCAGCCTATTATATAAAGCTTACCACCAAATGTGGTGAATTCAGTTAGAGAAATAACTACATTAACAATTATCATAACAATGGTAGTGAGTGAGAGAAATAAAATGCTTGTATCAAATAAATGTAGGGGGTGGGGGAGGAGGGAGTTGGGGGGCATTGGAGGTGGGAAGGTTGCATTAGTGAAAGGGTTGTTCTTTTTTTATAATTGAAACTCAACTGCAAGCATGTTTATAATCATGGTGCTTATATTATTTAATTAAAAATAAATAAAATAAAAATATGATCCTTTCCAAGGTCACACACACATACACACCTCTTATCCAGTCTTCACTCTATCCTTTCTTTTCCCCCTCAGATGACCTGAGTCAGGTGAAACCACCCAAAGTGGCTTTGTTTGAACCCTCAGAAGCCGAGATCACCCAGACCCAGAAGGCCACACTCGTGTGCCTAGCCACAGGCTTCTTTCCTGACCATGTGGAGCTGAGCTGGTGGGTGAATGGCAAAGAGGTGAAGAGTGGGGTCAGCACGGATCCCCAGGCCTTCAAGGAGAACGACACCAGCTACTGTCTGAGCAGCCGGCTGAGGGTCTCTGCTGCCTTCTGGCATGATCCTCGGAACCACTTCCGCTGCCAAGTCCAGTTCTATGGGCTCAGCCAGGATGACAAGTGGAACGACAAAGTAAAGCCGAAACCTGTCAGCAAAAATGTCAGTGCTGAGGCCTGGGGCAGAGCAGGTAAGGGATGTGTGTGGATGGACTAGAGGGAGGTCGGAAGGGATCGAGACCAAAGCAAGGGAAGGAGGGCAGAGGCTAGATGCAGAGAGGTTGGGGGAGACCCACATGCATGCGAGCAGGATCCTCAGCTCATCACAACCTGCAACCAGAACACCCCATTCTATCATCCCACAGGGCTCAGAATATCAGGGTGGCTATGTCTTGACCCATCATCATTGGTCTTAGTTTTCTAAAGTTCCATTGAAGAAGTCACTGGAGATGCAGGAAGATGACAGTTCCAGGATATCTAGGATGTGGAGAAACATAGAGGTCTTTTTGACCTGTGACTCTGACTTAAGCCCCATCTCTTTAAAAGTTGCTTTTCAACATAGTGAGAGAAAGAGAGAGGCCACTCTACAGACTTGAGTACCTGCTTTGTATGCAAGAAAGACAGTGTTCAAGTCTTAGTAATGCATGTGGGTCCCAGTCACTACTAGGAGCGGCCCTAAGGACTGAGTCAGGAGTAGTTCCTTACAACTACTAAATGTTACCCCAAAACAAAATAATATATTTGCCTACTCATTATTTTCCCTTCTTTACTTTTTTTCAGACTGTGGCTTAACTTCAAGTAAGTAGCTCCTCCTTTCTTTCTATCTCACATGGTCTTTGCTCCTTAGTGAAGGATCAGAGACCCCATGTCTTCTCTCTCTCCCCCCCAAACAGTATCATATCAGCAGGGGGTCCTGTCTGCCACCATCCTCTATGAGATCCTGCTGGGGAAAGCCACATTATATGCTTTGCTGGTCAGCACCTTAGTGCTGATGGCTATGGTGAGGAGTGGGCAGGGTGGGCAGGCCTGGGATGAGAAAAGGCATGTTCATGAATTGTCATGAAATGCAGTATGTGATAAGAGGAAGGAGTATCCCCAGTCTGTCTAATACACGTCCTTTATTATCATTCCATGGTTCTCAAGACTAACAGTGTCCTTTTCTCCTCAGGTCAAGAAGAAGGGTTCCTGAGATCAATTTAAAAGGATGGCTCACATCAGTCTTAATCTTTGCCTTGGTCTCTTCACTTCCTTCAGTCTGTCTTCCTGAGGAGTTGCATGCTCTACCATGTACTTTCTTACATGGATGCCTGTTTATCTTTTTTGCTCCCATGCCTTTTAAGTTCTTCAACCCTGAAGCTGAAATTGCCTAAATCAATAAAAATGTCCTATTGGGTCAAACTGTGTCCAGAGAGTATCAAAGGTTCCTTAACTTCATGACTGGCTTTCCTTTTGATTTGGAGAAGTCACTTTTTATCCTCAGCCATCAGTAATAGGCCCTCCTCTCTCTCTCCAACACTGCTTTCCTGGTTCTTCTCAACATAATATGGACCCCAGGCTCCTTTTTTAGTCATCCCATTTCTAGTGTGCAGAATATGTAAGAAAGTAAAGATCTGGGCTCTAAAAATATGATTGAGTAAGGACAGATTAGGTTAAGATAAACCAATCCCAACACTAGACAAAGGATGGGGAAGACTTCAGAATTAGTATGCCTGATCATTTATCAATGATACTTCAATATCTATTATCTATCATGATATACATTTTACCTCAATAAGTCTCACTTATTATGCACTTTGATTTTTTTCAAATAAAAATATATTATTGTTTAGGTAAGATAGGTACAATGGTGTTAATGCTATGATTTTGATTAAGACCCCCACCACTGTCCTTATTTTCACTTAATAAATTTTTTATTTATCTGCTCTATCAACTTTAATTTTATAAATTCTTAATTGGATCACTATGATATACAAATTAAAAAGCTACTCATAACTTTTATTTATATAACGTCCCAACATCCTTCACCAGTACACATTTCCTGCTACCACCAATGTCTCCAATTTCCCTTCTGTTCTTCCCTTGCCTGCTTGTGACAGAGTTTATTCTCTCTCTTCCATTGTTCGTTTTTGTTTTTCTTTCTGCATCCAGTTCTTGTCCAGAGTGATCAATTCCAACTATCATTGTCATAATGGTTCCTTTTCTGCCCTATCTGCACTCTCCCACTTTGTGGCAAGCTTCCTATCATGGACTGATTCTCCCGATCCTCTTCCCTTTTGGCTCTGTATATTACCATTCTATCTTTTTAATATCTCACAAATAAGTTTGATCACTCTAGAATCTATCCCTCTTCTTCTGACTCATTTCACTCAGCATAAATATTTACATGGATATTTACTTAATTTTATGGATATTCATAAGTATTTATGAATTATTTTTCTAAGAGTTATATAATATTCCACTTTGTAGAGTATTTATACTACAGTTTCTTTATCCACACATCTATTCTTGGACACTCTGTTTTTTTCCAGATTCTGGCTATTGTGAATAGTGCTGCAACAATGAAAATAGAAGTGTAGAGGGTTTTTCTGAATTGTACTTAGGGGTTCTAGAATATATCCTGAGAATTGTTATTGCTGGATTATATGGAAGCTCAATTTCTAGTTTTATAAAGAATATCCATTTTGTTTTCCAAAAGACTGGAACACTTGATATTCCTACCAAAAAGAGAGGACTGAGTATACTTTTTTGCATGTAGTTGACCAGTTTTCCCAACACCACTTCTTGAAGAGGCTTTTCTTGTTCCACTTCATATTCTTGCTTCTTTATTAAAAATTAATTGTTCATATACCTGAAGGTTAGTATCAGAATATTCAAGTCTTCTTCATTGATCTTAGGGTCTATCTTTATTCAATACCATGCTATTTTAATGACTACTGCTTTGTAATACAATTTGAAGTAGGAAAAATTGATCCCTCCAACTTCCTTTTTCCAAGAATTGTTTTAACTATTTGTGTAGGTTTATTTTTCCACATGAATCTCAAGAGTATTTCTTTGAAAATACTTTTATTTTAAATGCCTTTATAACCTTTTATTGATTCAAGTGATATGATTTACAATACTGTAAATTATGATTTTTCATGTGCATAATCTCAACATCACACTCATCACCAGTATACCCATCTTTGCCCCTAATACCTGGATAATCCTAATACCGCTCTCTTTCAATTTCTTCCCCAAACTAGTTGTGTGTATCATGAACTGCAAGAATTCATTTTTTTTGCAGCTATTTATTCTTTCATTGGGTATATATGCCACAACTTCTTTAGCCATTCTTTTATCACTGGACATTTGGGCTATTCCTGATTATTATAACTAGTACTGCAATGAGCATGGGTGTGCATTGATCTTTTCAAGTTGATGCTTTTATATTCTTTAGGTAGATGCCAAGGAGTAGAATCTCTATTCCCACTTATTTTGGTAAAGTCTCTATGCTACTTTCCATAGAAGCTGAACAAATTATTTTCACACCAATAGTGAATGAAGTTCACTTTTCACCAGTAGTGAATCTGCTTTCGCCACATCTCTACCAACACTAGATATTTCCAGTCTTTTGATACATGCCATTCTTACTGGTGTCAGATTATATCTCATTGTCATTTTGCTTTGCATTTTTCTTTTTTTTTTTTCTTCTGGTTTTTGGGTCACACCCGGTGGCGCTCAGGGGTTACTCCTGGCTATGCGCTCAGAAGTCGCTCCTGGCTTGGGGGACCATATGGGAAACCAGAGGATCGAACCAAAGTCCGTCCTAGGCTAGCGCAGGCAAGGCAGCCACCTTACCTCCAGCGCCACAGCCCGGCTCCCCTGCTTTGCATTTTTCTAATAAAACATTATGATGAACATTTTTTTCAAATGCCTGCTGCCTAGGCATTAGCCTATATGTTGCCTTTTGGGAAGTAATCATCGCTTTTTAAACTCCCCCATTTTTTTTTTGATAGAAGTATTGCATTTTAGGGGCTGGAGAGATAGCATGGAGGTAAGACGTTTGTCTTTCACACAGAAGGTCATTGATTCGAATCCCGGCATCCCATATGGTCCCCCGAGCGTGCCAGGAGAGATTTCTGAGTGTGGAGCCAGGAGTAACCACTGAGTGCTGATGAGTGTGACTGAAAAAAAAAAGAAGTATTGCATTTTAATCTGTATCTAAATTCAACTACTCCACTTCATCTTATTTTAGGATTTGGGTGCAAACTCTAATACTACACCTAGATTGTCTCCAGTCAGCACTGAATTGAAATTACAATGTGATTGGCCTGAAATTTCACAGAGGGAGGGAATGAGGTCAGGTCCTGGAGGAGAAATGAATAGGGGAAGCAGGATCCAATGTGGACTCCGGTGCAATAGCAACCAGCTCTTCCAATGGCCTCTTCCCCTCCTCCTTCCTCTCTCTCTCTTTCTCTCTCTCTCTCTCTTCTCTTTCTCTCTCTTTCACATACACTCTATTTTTCTGAAGCAATTTTTTATTTATCCAAGCAAATATGTTGAGTTCTTTAAAAATTAAAGGAATTATTATAGATTCTGTGGATACAATACTGTAATACTGACCACATGTTTATAAATAAACATTTTTCTGTTTTCCCTTTAATATATGTATTCTATCACTTCTAAAATGTTATTAAAAATTTTGGGAGGTTTGGACCACACCTGGTGGCATGCAGGGATCTCTCCTGGCTCTACACTCAGAAATCACTCCTTGTGGGCTTGAGGGACCATATGGGATGCTTAGGATTGAAACCAGGTAGGCCATGTGCAAGCCAAATACCCTACCTGCTATGCTATCACTCCAGCCCCTTCATTGAGTGTTTTAATTAATTGAGATTTTGTAATTAACAATACTATTAATTATAGTTTCCCACTACACCCAGGACCAGTATAACTTGCTAACTCCCCGAGAAACCCAATGTTCTTCCATTTCAATTCCCCCACCAGTTGTGTGAATCAGTTTTTCCATTTTGTTGCCTTTGGTCCTCTGTTGCTACCTTTCTGTGCATGTTTAAACCCCACTTGTGAGAAAGTTCATTTTGTATCTATCCCTTGCCTTTATTGTATCTATCTCTTTCTTTTTTATCTTTTTTTTTGGGGGGGTGAGGGCACACCTGTGAGTGTTCAGTGGTTACTACTGACTCTACAACTCAGGAACCACTCCTGGTGGGCTTGAGGAATCATATGGGATGGTAGGGATCAATTCTAGGGAGATTGGCAGCAAGGCAAGCAATCTACCATCTGTACTGTAACTCTGGCCCCTATCTCTTTCCTCTGAATGATTTCATACAGTCGTCCATATTGTTATCAATTGCATGATTTTGTTCTGTCAGCGAGTTGTGTAGTATTCCATTGTGCATCTATACCACAAGTTCTTGATTATTTCATCCATAGTAGGGATTTGAATTGTTTATATATCTTGGGAATTGTGCTAAGTTCAACAACAAACATAGGTGTACATAGATACTTATGCTCCTTCTCTTGATGAAGTAAAGACCAAGTCACCCTGGACTTAGCTTTTCATTTTTGAAGAGTAAGAAATGTAAGAATTATGGGAGCCTAGGACTATCCAAGAGACAAAGATTCTTTTCTCTCATTAAGGATTAAGTAAGAGTGAGGGGGTAAAGAAGAAAAGAAAGGGGAGAAATAGAATTATAAACGAGAGTCTGAAAAGTAGCAGTGGATTTTTATAGTCACTAACATCACAATTTCTTGCCCCATATCATTAATCCATTTTTATTCTTTGTCTACAGTGATGGGGGTTCAGGTGCAGGCTGTGACTCAGCCCTTCACAGTCTGTTAACATGCAGTCAAGTGTTTCACATAGGAGAATCATGTGGAGTTCTGTTGAGGGCTGGATATAAAAATGGAGAACTGATGTTCCCTTCATATTGCTGTTAACTTCAGGGCGGCTTTACCTTGTGATCCTTCTCTGACCTCTTTTCTATTTCCCATCACCACATTCAATTTTACTAATTCTTTCCATTACCTGGTGCCATTATAAGAAGGCTCATAGCATCAGAGTGGAGCAATCTTCGGCAACAATTTTAATAACAGTTAATTCCTGTGGGTTTTGGCAGATACTTGTAGTTTCCAGAGGGAGGGAAATCAAGGTCTCAGGCCCCATAAAGTGAGAAATGAACCCATCCTGAGCTCAACAATCTGCCACAGTCTAGCTTTCTTCTTGAGGCCTTTTTCTCTTGTATGATGTTGTGGTTCCCTAAATTCCTTAGCATATGCTGCTTCTATCATTCTGCTTGAGATTTACTGCAGCAGTACATGGTAGAGTAAACCATCTCCTTCCAACACATGACATATTTTGACACATCTAGCTCCTGCTCTTCTGTTCCAACTCTCAGGCTTTCTCTACTACTAGTTTGTGATCTTCACTTCTGCTAAACTTGGACTCCTTTAAGGGTTTTTGGGGAGAGGACAGGATTCTAGATATGAGTGAATGGATTTGTTTTGAGTAAGAAAGTATAAAATTAAGTCTACAATTATGATCTATTTCCAAGCATTTCATTAGTCTGTTCTCATACTTAAACTCGTCTTCCATGAGTAGAAAGATGGTCTCAGTAGGGGGATTCTGTGGATCCATTCCCCTACTCTGCTTGATCAATAAGCTTTGAAAGTTTTATTGGGGGGTGAGGTTTTGGGGTATATCATCTGTGGTTACTCCTCATTCTGCACTCTGAAATTCCTCATGGCAGTGTATAAGGGACCATGTGAAATGCCAAGGATCAAATCTGGCTGCCTCATGTAAGGCAAGCACTTTAGCTATACTATTATTTCAGCTACAGAAAGTGGGCTTTTTAACCCTGATATTATGGATATCCTTGGGATAATTATTCATGGTTAAGTCACAATGAATATGACTAACCTCCTAGTAGAGGAACTAGATCTTGAATCATAGATGTTCTGAGAGGTAAAGACACATGATTTGTAAGAATCTTGAATTCCCGCTCCCTATACACATGTGCATACACATATAATACATACACACAGAGACTGATTTTATATAACCTGTGCTAGACTGTGATAAAATCATCTAAGTAGGCCATTTTAACACCGTAAATCCTGTGATATTAAGTCCTATTTAAGAGTTCATATGGGAGCCGGGAGGTGGCGCAGGAGGTAAGGTGCCTGCTGCCTTGCCTAGGACGGACCACGATTCGATCCCCCGGTTCCCATATGGTCCCCGTGCCTGCCAGGAGCGTCTTCTGAGCGCATAGCCAGGAGTAACCCCTGAATGTCACTGGGTGTGGCCCCCCCCCAAAAAAAAAAGTTCATAGACCTGATTATAGTGCTTCTTGTTGATCAGAATTTAGCTCCAGGGATCGGAGAGAGAGAACAGAAGAAGGGAGTTTGCTTTGCATGCAGCAGACCCTGGATGGACCTGGGTTTGATTCCTGGCATCCCAGATGGTCTCCTGAGCCTGCCAAGGGTAATTTCTGAGCACAGCTAGGAGTAACCTCTGTGAACTACTGGGTGTGGTCCAACTGCCCCAAAATAAAACCTTAAAAAAAAAGAATTTGGGGCCAAATTGGTAGCACAGTGGTAGGGCTTTTGCTTTGCACATGGCTGACCCAGGATGGGTAGGGATTTGATTCCCAGCATTCCATATAGTCTCCCGAGCCAGGAGCGATTTCTAAGTGCAGAGCCAGGAGTAACCCCTGAACACCATCAGGTATGTCCCCCCTCAAAAAAAAAAACAAAAATAAAACAAACATACACCAAAAAAAACAAATTCATTTTCTCTGAGCCCCTCATGAGATAGTTAATATGTTCATCTATAGTCAAGCATCACTCACATAAGAAAAGACAGAAGCAGTAGGAATCTTATGTTTTTAGGATTAAAAATGTACATAGCACACAGATGAGGACATGGGGATCAAGAAAGGGGATTTAAAAGTTAGGGACCCAGGTTCTTGTTTTATCTTTGCTACCTCTCACTTCTAGGATCCTGAGCTAAGGAGGTTCTTTGAGACTACACTTTCCTTCTTGTTCAATGAACACAGTAAGCACCCCAACTTCATATGGTGGTTTTATTACATTTCCCCCACAAATGCATGCAGCCCTCTACACGATATCCATCACTTCACTGTCTTTAGAGCAATGGCTAGCCTAGAGTTTGGTTTCCAGTGAAACATTTTTATTCCTCAGTTTAATTTCCTCAAGAGTCATCTTTTGAGTACCTTACCCACTGCACAGGCCCACCATTGTTCTCTGGGGACATTTTCTTTATGTTTTTCCTTCAACCTTTCTAAAATGGTGAGATTCAGAATAGGAATGAGACAAAAGGTGAGCGGGTCCTCTGTCTCAGCACCCTTTCAGTTGCTGTCGTTATAGGAATGCTTCAGAATTCTATGCCACCTCATCTCAATGATTCCCAGAGTCCCTTTTATCTCAAACTCTGAGCCCTTTTCCCAAGTTTCCCTTGGAAGCCACAGGGAGAGTTGGTTTTCCTTTTCAGGAGTGCCAAGAGCAGACTAGTTTAATTTTATCTTCTTTTCTTCACTCCTCTTTCCAACCCCTTTCTTTTCTGCATAATTCTGATTCTATAGTTTATCAAATTTACCCCTCCCCCCCAAACTCAGAGGTAATTATTTTACTTTGTTCAGGTAAATAGTTTTTGTTTTATTTGCTTATTTGTTTGTTTTGTGGAGGGACACACCTGGTGGTGCTCATGGATTATAGATGGGTCTACACTCAGAAATTATACACCTGATAGGTTCAAGGGACAATATGGGATGCCAGGGATTGAAATCAGTTTGATAATGTGCAAGATATATGTCCTAACTAATATGCTATCACTCTGGCCCCTTGTTCAGATAGATAATTTGAGAGATCCTTGCAAGATAACAGTTCATTAGAGAGCCCACATTGCCTTAATCTTTGTCTGAGGCCCAGGAGATGTTGGTACAGAGAGAAGAGGCTTCAGGCCTTCACTTCTCTGATTATAGCTCCATAGTCCTAAATGCCTTATTTTCTTCTCTGGCCTTTTGTCTCCTCTGTGATGTGAGGAGGCTGCAACATAACATCTGGGGACTCTTTAAGCAATGGTCCTCATGGCCCATAGTTGACACACTGTAAACCCTGAAAAACTTCAAGAATGGCAGCTTAAGGAACCCACTCTTTTCTCAGACTCTATTCATCTCTCTAGTAACATAATCTCATAGGGTGTCCTTGGGGAGCTTGGAAGCCCATTAATTAAAGCACATTTTCTGACCCTCCTCTAGTAAAGAGATCCAGAGCCATGAATGAGAAGACAAATGTTTAAAGAATGGACTTGAATCAAAGGCCAGGAAGTGAGAAAATGCTGGTGGGGTTCTTTTAGGAGATGGTGGAGGAAGGGCTGTGGGTGCCTCCACCCAGAGCTATGTGGAGTTGTTATCTCTGACTAACATCAGCACAACTGTCACCCACCTGCCTCTTCTCTAGGGCTCACAACAGGATGTGGCTTGACATTTACTAGGTCTTGCATCTGGGGGACCTTGTGAAAAACCCTCTCTATGCCCACCTTCTGGGAACCACACTCCCCACATCCTGCCCCAACTCCTTCCTATGCTGCATTTCTTACCTGAGCCTCTGGTGAGTACCCGTAAGAGGAAATAGCTATGGGGTGCAGGGGTCCCCCTGAATGGGGGCCTAGGTAGCTCAGCTGGCTACACATGCAGAGACCACTCCCCAATCCAGTTCTACACCTGATGGAGGTTACACCCAAGATCAGAGGTTATCAGTGGGCCCCTTGGGGTGTGTGGAGGAGCAAAGCAACTGCAGTAACTGTTCTGACCCAATTGGGGCTCCTTTTAATCCCACATCACTCAGGCAACTCCCCTTTTCACCTGTCTTCTAAATGCTCTCCATGTTCCCCCACCCTGTACTCATTTCCTTTCACTCATCTAATGAGGGGTACTGATGAGTCACAGGCAAGGGAGCCCTAGATAATCTGCAGACTGAAAATTCATTTTCCCTGAGTGTCTGTGTGTAGGACTGTCCCCTCCCTATGTGATAGATATTTCTATTCTGTCTGGCTAGGAAAAGGAAGGAGGACAGAAAATAGGACAAAATGAAAAAGCAAAGAAGCAACATTCCCTACAAATAATAACAGGGTACAGGACATCTAAGAGACCCAACTTTTTATATTTCTTGGCTCAAGTGTTGCAATGCAATCAACCCACACCTGTAATCCCAGTCAATATGAGCAGCCTGATTTAGAATCATCAGCATGTCAACCTTGGGCAGGCACGGTCCTTTAAGGCATGTAGAGATTCCCAGGTTATATCCTCATACCCCTCACTATGAGAGGCTGAGTTCCAGGCCAGAGGACGTAGGGATGCTCTTCTAGATAATGTGCATACATGCATCTCCCACATCAAGTCAGCTGCCAATAGTTGTCCATGCATACCTACAAAGGCAGAGACAAAATAAGGTCCTGGCAGCTCTCCTAAAAAAGACATGGTCCTGTCTGCCCTGTAAACTTGCTGAGCAAGAGGAGGCCTCTGTAAGCAGTGTCTGCCATCATGTGGTGTTCCAGGTTCCCAGGAATGGAGGTGCTTCTTGAATTCTGAATTCTGAAAACAGAAGAAGCAAAGATAGGTAGAGCACTCTCTTCATGAGTAGGAGCAAAGGCATGGAGGTTATTCATCAGCTATGGTGTGCTTATAAGGCTCTTGAGTCTTTCTAACTAGCCTTTCCTTGTAGGTTAATGTCCTCATGACTCCCCATCCTCTTGTGCAGTGATGAATAAAACTTCTTCATTGCTTTTATGGAACTAACAGTATGTCACTAGACCTTCATGTTTCTGCTCAAATGTTTCTACTCTTCTACTTCATGTTTCTACTCTTGTATGTATGTGACTCTTCATGTTCTACTTCATGTTTCTACTCTTGTGCTAAGAAAACCACATATGTCTAAGTACTAATTTAAGGAATGCGGGGCCGGGCAGTGGCGCTGGAGGGAAGGTGCCTGCGCTTGCCTAGGACGGACCGCGGTTCGATCCCCTGGTTCCCATATGGTCCCCCAAGCCAGGAGCGACTTCTGAGCGCATAGCCAGGAGTAACCCCTGAGCGTCACTGGGTGTGGCCCAAAAACAAACAATCTTAAAAAATAAAAAAAAGGAATGCTCCATCTGGCTTGGAAAGAGAGAGCACAGAACTGAAACTAAACCCTGAGAAGTTCTTTACTAATATATATATATATATATATATATATTTAAAGAGGCAGTGGGAAAGATGGGAACTTAGTAAAAAAAATTGGGAAAATTTTCAGAACTTTTCTATCTTAGGAGAATTATTTTAAGGGCAGAGAACCCTATATCTCTTGGGGCAAGGGAATTCACACTGTAATTTTCCCTATATTTACTGTGCCTATGCGAAGAAGAAGAAGAAGAAGAAGAAGAAGAAGAAGAAGAAGAAGAAGAAGAAGAAGAAGAAGAAGAAGAAGAAGAAGAAGAAGAAGAAGAAGAAGAAGAAGAAGAAGAAGAAGAAGAAGAAGAAGAAGAAGACTTGTTTCTGGCTAGTGAGAAGCTAAGGGTGTGAGGTCTAAAGATGTCCTGCAGGACTGACAGCTGTGGATGGTACAGACAATACAACCCCCTTTTTTAAGAAGTTGCTCTTCTGTTTCTTTTTTTTTCTTTTTTCCTTTTTCCGTAGCTGATGGTTTTGGCTTTTGACTTATTCTGTGTTTATTCTTTTTGTAATCTTGTTGATACTCCCTTATTGTTTTTTGTTTCTGTTTTGTTTTGTTTTACTACCTTTTCCTTCTTTTTTCCCCTTTTGTCCTCCTAGTTTTCCTCTTTTTTTGTTTGCCTTTTTTTTCTTTTTTCCTTCTTCCTCAAAATGGTACCAAGGCCAGACAGTCTAATGTTCATTTGGTGGAAATAAAAACTGATCAGACATGAATACCAAATCCAAAGTCAACGACAACAGAATCAATACCCAGTCTACAACAAGCTGTACAAGGGGGAAACAGTTGCACTAGCATTACTGAACTAAAGGAGGGAGATGTGGGATGCATGCTGGGAACAGAGGTGGAGGGAGGACAACACTGGTGGTGGGAATGCCCCCTCACTCATTGTCAATATGTGCCTCAGATATTACTCTGAGAGAATTGTAATTCACTTTGACCACAATAAAAATGTAAAAAAAAATTGGTTTAACTCAGGGCCAGAGCAATAGCTTAGTGGGAAGGGTATTTGCCTTGCATGTGGCTGGCCCAGGTACTATCTCCAGCATCCCATGTGGTCCCTCGAGCCTGCAAGGAGTGATTTCTGAATTCAGAGCCAGGAGTGACCTTTGAGCACCACCAGGTGTGTATCACCCCTTTCCAAAGGCTTAGCTTTCATATGATTAGCAGAGATACCCTGAAATATCCTTCTATTTTAGCTTCTGGTACTGCATCAAATCCCCAAAAAGAAGAACAATAGACAAGATCTAAATGATGGATACCACATAGGAAACAAGTTTCCAGATTTTGGCATCTAAATGTATTTGGTATATTAAAATATTAATTCCATAGTTTAAATTTTAATTTACAAAGTAAGACTTTGTTTTGGATACACTATCATCCAAATACCTTATAAACTTAAAGAGAGGACAATTATATCTATTTGTTGAAAATTAGATTCTGTAATAGGGCTCTAATATAAACATTGTCTCCTTTAATACACTTAACAATCTAATAAAGGAAGTTTTAGAGGTGAGGAAAAGGAAAGCTAGAGAGACTAAATAACTAGATTAGATAATTACCAGCCAGTACATTTAACTTTAAAGAGCAAGTAAAAATTAACACAGTAAAAGGCTCTGTGATGACCAGTTCTGGGGGTGGGTGGGGTGGAAAAATCAATAAAGATTAATAAACATGAGGGAATTTTAGGGCAATAACAATTTCATTACAAAATATTACAGCCCAAGTACAAGATATATTTGTTAAAATAACATAGATTTGCACCACACAAAAGGAAAACTTTATTTATATCATAAGCTTATGTTCCTTGATGGTAAAATGTACATACTATTCAAGGGAAGATGCTCAATAATAGGGGGTATTGGGGAAGAAAGTGGACATGTGAGAATTATATTTAATTTTATATCAATTTAAAACTTTTCTATATGCCAAAGTCTATTGTTTAAAAATAATGTAACTTTCGTTCAAGGAGGGCTCCATTAACATTCAATAATCCGTTAACATCTAAACTTTGACTATTTTACTATCGAGTTAAACAAATTGAGTGATATAGCATGGAGCATTTGCCTTGCATGCGCAAAGTATTAGGTTCAATTTCCAGCATTGTTGTATAAACAAAATAAAATTTAAAAACTTGGGGGCCTGGGAGATAGCATGGAGGTAAGGCGTTTGCCTTTCATGCAAAAGGTCATCGGTTCGAATCCCGGTGCCCCATATGGTCCCCCGTGCCTGTCAGGAGCAATTTCTGAGCATGGAGCCAGGAGTAACCCCTGAGCAATGCCGGGTGTGACCCAAAAATCAAAAAAAAAATTAAAAACTTGAGCACTAAGTACCTTTTATCTTCTATGGTTACAGAACTCATTGACTTAGTCAATTATAATTTTCACACATAGAGAGAAAAAATGGATCAAATGCATTGATTTAACCATGCTACAGCTATGTCCCAACATTGCCTTCAGTGCACAACATTTTTCTGGTTTGTCCCTGGAATGGTTTCAGTGTCCTGCAAATTATAGCTGCTTAGTACCTAATCGATCCTGCAGGTGCAGTAGGAACCTTCCAGCCTCATTAAAACTCTCTTGATCACTCTGTGTCTGTCTCAAATGTTTCTCTGAAGATTGATACTGAAAATATACTTGGGTCAAAATTGTCCTAGATGACACCAGGAAGAGAGAACATTTTTAATATAATTTTATTTTGATCATAGTGGCTTACATATTGTTGACAATAATATTTTAGGCACATATTTACATAAAATCAGGGGGATTCCCATCATTGCCTTGTCTTCCCTACACCTACACCTCCATTTTCGTCCTACCTCCCATATCCTCCTCCCTCACCCCCGGGGCTACTAGAATATGTGGTCCCCTCTGTACCTAGTTTACTACTTAGTAGTCTTACACCTGTTTGGTCTTGGTGCCTCCCTTATTTTCCCCTCTAACTGGGAGGCAGGACTAGATAGTTCAAGTTATGTGGTTTTGTTTGAAGAAGAGAAAAGTAATAAACTAGGGTAAAAGTCTAAAGCGCCGAAAATGGGTGAAATCCTTCAGGCTCTCATAAACATTTTAAGACTTCTTGTGCCCCCTGGTGGAGCAGAACGGACGCTAGGGAAGAACCCCATTTTGGGAACAAGGAGGAGGCAAGAGGGATGAGGAACTGTGGGATAAGGGGTGGGGTGTGTGGGATGAATGCTCAGTTACTAAGGCAACCATGGCATCTCTTCCCAGCCATCCCCCTAAGCCTCTTCCTCTTTCATTTCCATCCAAGTAATTTCTCTTCAGGGGGTTTTACCATTACACACATGCCCTCTTCTTTATCCTGCCTCTCGTATCTCTTTGATCACCATCTGTTTCTCTGCTCTTTCTTTCACTACAAGGGAAGGGATATGAGACAGTGGGACAGGAATGAAGAGACCCAAAACAATCATCTAAATTCCTGCAGGAGTGTTTCTGTTACTAAGAAACCATGTTTCTAGTCCACCTAAGGACAATCTGATGAACGCCTGGCCCCTTTTCTGGGTCAAAACCTCAGCCAACCCCTGGCAAAATGTCTAGTCTCATAGAAAACCACTAGAAGGAGATTTTGGTTGACAAAAATGAACCAACTTCATCAGCTAAATTGGCATCCTCTCTTTTGGACAGCAGCTCACCACTTTAACAACCTCCCTACACTAAGGTGTGCTCTACCTCTCTCTGCCTATATACGACCCCCCTCCCCGCCACACACACACACACACCAGTTTAGAACCACAAGAATTTGGGAGAATAGAACATTAGGCAAGGAATAGTTCACTTGGAAGACACAAGTATGATGATTATCTGTACATTGGTTCTTGATGACATTCACCCAACTCAAAGACTGAAGCACAAGATCTCTTCTGTTTTTCCTGAGAAAACTTAGTGAAGTTCTTTCTGGTTCACTTCTGTTGCTCTTATGCTGACTGGCAGTTAGAACCCAGTAAACATCCTCCCCTCATCCAACCCCAGAATGAAGGTTCCTGGAGAGGGAGGGTGAGGTAGGGAGAGAGTAAAGTTTTTGCACAGATGTCTGCCCTACCCGGCTCAGTGTGAGACTCCAGGCACAAAAATAAATGCCAGAGTCATTCTGGAGGAGCTTTTCAGATGTCAGGAAGAACTGGCCATCCTGAGGTCTGGAGGCTTTAAGGTGTTGGGGTGCCTCAGACTCTACCATGTTTTTACTAATGGAAAAGAAGAGCAGCTGGAGGGCTCCTCCCGAAGTCTGCTGGTACCAGTAGAGGCTGGGATTTGATGTTCCCTTTACTGTGCACTCCAGGGAAAGGGCACTGCCCACATGCTGCATCCTGGTCCGTGGATTCTGATAGATAGTCTGAGCACTGACACCTAGGAGAAATGTGAAAAGTCACTTGGAGGGAAAGAGAACCCCACCCATCTCTATTTGCCTTTTGTCCAAACAGTTGTGACTCAGGCCTTCCATGTCTTGGGCATATGAAATCAACCACGGGGTGTGTGAAGTAGATTGGGAAGGATAAGGTTGTAAAGGATCAGTGGATTATGGGAAACCAAAGAAAAGAATCTCTTTCAAGAGAGAACATTGAGACCCAGCAACCCAACACTAAGATTAAAGTCCCATATTTATTCCAGAAAATAAATGTAAGTCGCCCTAAAGATAGTTAAATCAAGGCTAAGGCTCCGAATTCAAAGTGTTGTGTGAAGGAAAAATGAAGGAAATTTTGCTAGAGAGAAGAGCACCCACCTAAGAAAATGGCCAGGAGAATGACAAGGAGACAGTGGAGCATGGTTGAAGACAACTTAAGCTCTGCGTGTCTGGTTGACAAGCCAGAGAGAGATAACCTAGCCCTAGTCCCTCCTTCTTGGAGATTTGCTGATCATGTCAACCTGTGCTGGTGAGGAAATGAGGCTAGTTCTCTCCTAAGTATGTGATGAATCATCCCATCCTCCCTGGGAACCAGCAGTACCCAGAATTACTTATCTTTTCTAAAATCCTGCTGAAGATCTGGTATGTAAATGCATTTAATGACTCATTGTTTACCTGTAAATGAAAGATGGCTCTTTGGCTCCCCCAGGAGACCATCAAGAGTCTCTGTATCATCAGAGAAAATGAGATACTGATGAGATGATGCAAAGGGATTAGCTTCTGTCTGAAGCTGGAGGCTAGATGAAGTAGGACAGGTCATCTGGGTAACTGGAAGGAAGCTAAAAGCAGATCAAGGCTAGGGTTTTAGGTTTTTGGGGTGTCTTGAGCAAAAAGATCAGTTTTAAGGGATGGAAGTTCCTCTGACAGCAAGGAATCTGTAGGCTTTTCCTCCCAGGATTTGAGACCAAGACAGAGTCTACTGTAAAACTGTTCAAAAAGGGGACTCTGTTCCACATACCTATCATAACCCTAGGACTCATTTCTCTTCTAAAAGCAAAATCAGGGTAGAGGTCACATCATACAACCTGAGAATCAGCACAACTTTGTTTCAGGTTAGTTTAGAAATGCTCCACAAATTCTGGTCCTAAATGGTCTCAATTTATACTATTACAAGACTGGCAATATTGACAAAGGGTTGAAAGAGGCATTTTCATGGTGCAATGCTGGTACTCTTACAAACGTTGACTGTCTCTGGGACTCCAGGAAAAGCCAGTGCCTGTAAAAATGAAGGGAGATTTATAAAGGTGAGAGCCAGTGGGTGGAAAAGAGATGGCAGATACAAGAAATGCTACCAACCCATCAATTCATAATACTAAGGTAGTGGGACATGCTACAAGGCAGTTCATAGAGCCTTATTCTGTGAAATGAGACTTAAGACACTAGATGCCTGGAGAACAGACACCATCAACCCTATCTGCTCTGTTATGATCTATCCTTTTCTGTTTTTCAGAGGAGCAGATTTCACAATAATTATTCAGTGTGGATTGGACATGGTGGTTGAAAATAATCAGGTCATTGCTTAACGAGGACAATGAGTCTGAAGAAAATCAAACATTTGTGATGTTTTTCTATGCCATCGTTCCATCTGGATTTTGTGATATGATATTGATTATTGTTGCTGAGGCTACAACAACACAACACAAAGTTGATATTGCACGTCTTGCTTCTAAGAGCAAGAACTTGGCTACAACACTACTTTTTGTCTGTTTATATATAAGCACACTCTAGTGTGGCACAGTATTTTATTTTTTTAATCCTTTCCAAGAATAATGGTAGGATAAATAAGAGAATTCCAAGAGTAGTGGTGACAATGGTAAGCATAAATTGTAGTCTATAAAAATTTAGAACATGCAATGAAAAATAGCCAAAGGCAATGATAGTTGCTCAGTCTAAGGATCTGTTAATATGATACACATCAGGACTAGTGGGGTTGAGTTCAACATGACCACATACACAGTTCATTTTTACTTTTATCTTCCCTTTCTCTTTTCTTCCCTCTTTGCTCCTGAAATTTTTATTGAATTTGTCCTGAGTAGGGATGGGGAGAGCAGAAATAAGATGTACAGAGAATGGCAGCGGAGAGAGGGAAGAGAAAAGTGGTTTTACTCTTGATGAGAACATATCATGTATATTCTTTTGGCTAGCAGGTTTTGAGACCAACTCACCAGCGTGGGTTCCATGTATTTGTGAGTGCTAATGACAGTCCTCGGCCACACTGGCTCAGTATCATCATTACTTATAAAGAGTAGAGCAATCTTTCTCCCTAAAAAGAGCACAACAGATTGGTTGGTGAAGAAACATATCAGTCAGATCAGAGGAGCCAGCTGGTCCTTACTCCCTGTTCATCATCACAGTTCAGTAGATTGAAGCTTCTTCCACCTAAGAAAAATAGCTCCTCATTCTTCTTCTCCATCTGTAACATCTCTTATTCATTCAGTTAATTCAAGTCACTCATATGTGAGACATAGATAGACATGTAATTCCTATACATTGTAGCAACAGTTCTGTGTAAGGAACATACATCTTGGCCGCATGACTGGTCCAGATGGGGAAACATCAACCTGGCAAGCTGAATTAAAGATTGGCTTGAATAAGTCTCCTTTGGCTCCTTGTCCATCTGCTGGGTATGTCTGTATGTTGTCCAGCTCTCTGGAAAACCTCCCAAATATTTCTATACTTATATTGGGGTTCTCTATCCATATTATATTCTTAGTGAATGACTACTGTCAGAATGAAGTTCTTTGGTTTGGGGCCATACGCAACAATGTTCAGAAATTACTTCTGGCTCTACATGCAGGAATTACTCTTGACAGTGTTTGGTTTGCCATATGGGATGCTTGGGATCTAACCCAGATCAACCACATACAAGGAATTGCCGTACCTGATATACTATCTCTCTGATCCCAAGAGTGAAGTTTTCCACAGGTAGAGGATGGCAACAAACTCACCTCATTTTTTATTTAAAAAATGTTATCTGGGGGCCCGGGAGATAGCATGGAGGTAAGGCATTTGCCTTTCATGCAAAAGGTCATCGGTTCGAATCCCGGTGCCCCATATGGTCCCCCGTGCCTGCCAGGAGCAATTTCTGAGCATGGAGCCAGGAGTAACCCCTGAGCACTGCCGGGTGTGACCCAAAAACAAAAAAAAATGTTATCTGTTCTTAGACACAAGAATAAAAGTAAGATATTTGTAATGTTTATTTATTCCTCTACAGTAGAGCTCAAGATTATCATGTTTTTAGAAATGAAGAGATGGTACCGACTTTCCCTGACTTCTGCCCTTCTGCTTGACTACATACTGATCAGGTAAACCAAAACAACAGAAACTGTCAAAACAAAATAAAGGGTGATATGGAGAAGAAAATTGAACAAAAAAATTAAAAGAGCTTCAGCCACATCCTTTATAATATCAAAAAATCACAAAGATTCCTATTAGTCTTTGATATAGAGGAAAATAAGAAGTTATGAGAAGGATGTTTTTAAAATAAAAGTCAGCATATTCCAGGTTTGATGAATAATATAAATATACAAGATTCAAGAAGCTAAACAAAATCCAAGCAGGATAAACTCAAAACAGTGCAAGCAAGAGATTACTTCCAATGTAGATAATTATCATAACTTCAGGTAAAGATGCATAATTTGAACTGGAGAGATAATGCAGCAGGTAAGGCAATTGCATTACATGTTAATAATTTGGATTTGATTCCCAGCAATGCATGTGATCTCCTGAGTTCTAACAGGAGTGATACCTGAACATAGAGCCAGAATAAGCTCTGGAAATGTTGGGTGTGCCCCTCCTCAAAAAGTAATAAGAGAGAATGAGGCTATAGACAATAAAGGGGTAAGAGTATAATCCAAGTGGTAGAGTATGAGCCTGACATGTGTGAGAACCTTAGTTTGGTTCCCAGCATCCAGAGCATAATTGGGTGTGACTTTTATGCCTTTTCTTCCCAACACTGCCAGATATGCGTTTTCCCTGTAAAAGGGAAAAAAATATAAAGACTGAGTTAGTCATTGAGAAAAGCGTAGAGTTTGGGGCTGATAAAAATGAGATAGCAGGGGCCCGGGAGATAGCATGGAGGTAAGGCGTTTGCCTTTCGTGCAAAAGGTCATCGGTTCAAATCCCGGTGCCCCATATGGTCCCCCGTGCCTGCCAGGAGCAATTTCTGAGCATGAAGCCAGGAGTAACCCCTGAGCGCTGCCGGGTATGACCCCCCAAAAAAAATGAGATAGCAAATTACAAAAGAAAAATGTTAGCAGTGACAGAAGACTAAGTATATACTACACATGAAGGAAAGAATGGAGGATTAAAGTATAATGATAATGTACACTAAAATGTCCTGAAACTTCAAAACCAATTCTATGATAAATTTGCAGGGTTATCTATAAGCTTGAAATAACTAAGACATACAAAAATAAAAGAAACGATTGTTTCATGTACTGGATGACAGGTGGGCATCAGATAGTACTCCCTAACAGAAATGAACCACATGTGGGATCCCCAACTTTTTGCTTTGAAGGATTCTTCTTGGGTGTCAGTTCAGAAAGGGGAACTAAAGCAAGCCTGACTGACTGTTTGAATTGAGAGACTGGTGTTCAGAAATCAAGACCAGAGGAGTTAAAAGTTCAGAAAGAATGCCAAAAAGGAGTGAGTGACCCCCCTCAAATTTTTGGCATCTCCAGAGCTTTCAGTAATTGTTCTTCAGCTGTTCTGGTAACAATATGCATTTATGAAAATTCCTTAATACAAAAAAAAAAAAAGAACCTTTCACTAGAAATGATCAGGTAGATACTTGTCAGATGCCAGAAGTTCACACAGAGCTGAGAAAAGATGGTGGTTCCACCTGGCAAAGTGAAGACACCTCATGAGTGTCTTCTAAGAAGTGTACTCAAAGCAGTTTTATCTTGATGGGCGGGAGTGGAGATTAACCATTATTTAAAGATTACTCTATATGTAACTCAGATAGCTTTAAAGCAAAACTTGGAAATATGCTGTGTTCATAGACTCAACAAAGTATCAAAAAACATAATTTAGGATTTTTTTAAATAATGCAAATTCTTTAGCACCTTTAAATATGTGGCACCTAGGGGCCAGTGAGGTGGCACTAGAGATAAGGTGTCTGCCTTGCAAGTGCTAGCCAAGGAAGGACCTCGGTTTGATCCCCTAGCGTCCCATATGGTCCCCCCAAGCCAGGGGCAATTTCTGAGCGCTTAGCCAGGAGTAACCCCTGAGCATCAAACGGGTGTGGCCGAATAAAACAAACAAACAAAATGTAAAAAAAAATATGTGGCATCTAAATAAAATCAGGTATATGTATATCCCCCCAAAAAATATATTTTTAAAAGAAGAAAATAAAAATAAAACACTCTTATAGGGCCCGGAGCAATAGCTCAGCAGCAGGGTGTTTGCTTTGCATTCGGCATACCTAGGTTAGATCTCTGGCATCCTATGTGGTCACCAGAGTCTGCCAGGAGCCATATCTGAATGCAGAGTCAGGAGTAACTCCTGAGTGCTGCTGGGTGTGGCCCAAAATAACAAAACAAAACAAAACAAACAAAAAAAGCATTCGCTAAAAACAGACCCACAAATGAAATAGATGATAATATTGATGGAAAAGGGTGTAAAATAACTATTATTTGCATTCTATATATATATTTGTCTTTGGGCCACACCTGGTGATGCTCAGGAGTTACTCCTGGCTATGTGCTCAGAAATCACTACTGGTTTGGGGGATCAAATAGGATGCTAGCGCCAGCAAAGCAGATGCCTTACCACTGTGCCACCACTCCGGCCCCTAAATTCTGCATTTCTAAAAGGGTAAATGACAGTATAGATATGTTAAGAATATGTTAAGAAAAAAATGGAAGATATAAGAAAGACTGAAATATAACTTTTCAGATAAAGAGTAAAATAAGAATCGGGGCCCAGGAGATCGCATGGAGGTAAAGCGTTTGCCTTTCATGCAAAAGGTCATCGGTTTGAATCCCGGTGCCCCATATGGTCCCCTGTGCCTGCCAGGAACACTTTCTGAGCATGGAGCCAGGAGTAACTCCTGAACACTACCGGGTGTGACCCAAAAACAAAACAAAACAAAAAACAAACAAACAAAAAGAATAAAGAAGGGGCCCGGGAGATAGCATGGAGGTAAGGCGTTTGCCTTTCATGCAAAAGGTCGTCGGTTCGAATCCCGGTGCCCCATATGGTCCCCTGTGCCTGCCAGGAGCAATTTCTGAGCATGGAGCCAGGAGTAACCCCTGAGCGCTGCCGGGTGTGACCCAAAAAACCACAAAAAAAAAAAAAATAAATAAATAAAGAAAAAATACTCTGAGGTATTCCAAGATTAACACAAAAAATAAAAAGACAACAACAAATAGTGTCCCTAAATTGTAGGCCAACAAATAACTTAAAGCTGAGAATTTCTAAAATTATAAAGAAAACAAAAAAATTAGAAAGAAAACAATAACAAATAATAAAACATTTCCAAATTTGATCTAAAATAGAATAAAATGCCACAAATCGAAGAAAAACCTCAATTTCAAGGGCCAGTAAAAGCAAGAAAATTTGACCAAGATGAATTATCATGAGATGACTACAAACAGCTACATAAGAAAAACGTCTTAAAAGAAGTCAGAAAATAAAAGGCAAGCGATATACATCGAACAACTTTATGTGGTATTTCCCTATTCTCTACAAAAACAATGCAGACAGGAGATGGTGGAGGTCTACCTTTATGTGGGGAAAGTATGTGGGAAAACAAAAACCGTCAGTCAGAAATCAAAAGTGTCAATTCTATATCCAATGAGAATAAATTTCAAAGTCACTGGAAATAATGTACAAAATCCAAAGTACTGGGGCCTGGGATATGGCTCAGTGGCATAATGCCATCCTTGCAAAGCATGAGGCTGTGAATCACTCCACATGTTTAGTGTAATCACAACAGCATAACCATAATAGTATATTATCTCCAGCCCACTGCAACTAAGAGTGCAATTACAACAGCAGCATCAAGGAGTTGTGGAGAAAACAAAAATAACAGAAATGTCTCACCATCAGAGGACAGACACTATAAGAAACATTAAAGAGATCTGTCAAGGCCTAAAGAGATAGTGTAGAGGGTAAGTAAGGTGCTTTCCTGGCACACTACAGATCTGAATTTGAACTATCACACTCTATATTGTCCCTTGAGCATTTCCAGGATATATAATCCCTGAGCACAAAGCCAGAAGTAAGACCTGAGTGTCACCAAGTCTGGCTCTAAGCCAGATAGGTATATAGGTAAAGAGAGGGAGGAAAATGAGATGGGGAGACAGATAGAGAATAAATATGAATCTTCAAGCAAATTGCAAACAAAAAGTCCAGATGGAATTGTTAAACTAGTGTCTAAAGTAGAATAAGGGTAAAAATAAAATGTAATGCTTTTATATGCATTTATAGCACTGGCCAAATTCATCAGTATAAATATTCCCTGTGACACCAAATTGAAGTTATCAATAACTTGACAACACCTTCCATTTTTTGAGTATTTAACAATCGTGTACCTCATAAGTTTCTGCTACCAGTTGCCAAATATTATAGAATACCAATAGTAACACGATAAGTACACGATGTTTTGTGGTTTAAAAAATCTATTAAAAATAACTGGGCTTCGGCGCTGGAGGTAAGGTGCCTGCCTTGCCAGCGCTAACCTAGGACAGACCGCAGTTCTATCCCCGGTTCTCCATATGGTCCCCCGTGCCTGCCAGGAGCGACTTCTGAGCGAATAGCCAGGAGTAACCCCTGAGCGTCACCGGGTATGACCCAAAAACAAAAACAAAAACAAACAAACAAAAATAATAACTGGGCTTCTCCTTTCTGCCAAAATAAATTGAGAGAGACTATATAAAACCTTGGGTATTAAGATGTAAGATATCAGGCAACAATGGACAGAAAAAAAGGAGGTGAATTTTATAATTTTCTAGGCTTACTCCCTTGAGAGAATTTTCAAACTATGACATACAAAAAAAAATTTTTTTTTGGTTGAGAAGATGGAGATTGCAGAGGCCCCAGTTGCCGAATTAAGAAAACAAGGCATTTTAAGAAAAATGAAAGACATTCTTGCAATAATAATTTTCAGACACAAAAGAGGAAGGGTTGGAAGTTACAGCTCACCTCATGAAGCTCACCACAAACAGGAATAGAGAAATAACTACATTGTGAACTGTCCTAATAATGAGAATGTATGAGGGAAATAGAAAACCTGTCTAGGGGCCGGGCGGGGGCGCTGGAGGTAAGGTGCCTGCCTTGCCTGCACTAGCCTAGGACGGACCGCGGTTCGATCTCCGGTTTCCCATATGGTCCCCCAAGCCAGGAGCGACTTCTGAACGCATAGCCGGGAGTAACCCCTGAGCATCACCGGGTGTGCCTCCCCCCAAAAAAAAAGAAAAAGAAAAAGAAAATCTTTCTAGAGTACAGGCGGGGTTTGGGTGGGGAGGAGGGAGATTTGGGACATTGGTGATGGGAATGTTGCACTGGTGATGGGTGGTGTGTTCTTTACATGACTGAAACCCAAATACAATCATGTATGTAATCAAGGTGTTTAAATAAAATATATTTAAAAAAAAAAAGAAAACAAGACAGCTATAATGGAGAAAGCATGGGGTCAGGGTGCTTCCAGCCTCAATGACTGAGAGTGATCTTTATTGCTCAGATTTAATTCATGGGGACAGGTGGGGATTATAAGTAGTTAACAGACAAAAGTACCTACTTAATGTTAATCAAGCTTAGGGTTTTTTTTTTTACATTTTACAAGGGTTGAGTGAAGGGAAAAAGGAACTAGGACGATGTCTCTGTTTAGGGGAAAGCAGGGTGTGAGTTCTGTGTGTAGCTACCCAGATGAACATCTTATGAGGTATGGGTGGGAATAGGAGGCTAAAGAGCTTTCCAAAGTATATTTCAGAAGTTAATAGCTGGTCCATCTCTGTATTTAGCAGAATACTGACTAGAACACAATATGAAAAAGTTGAAATGGGAAAACAGCACTAAAAATTAATAAAAAAAAAACAGTACCTAAATTTTGCATAAGGTTAGGAGTTGTGCCCGTTATCACCAGTCAAATTAGAAAGCCTTTAATTTTGTGAGGATGGAGAAGAATTCATAAGTTTCTGACTCAGGAATGAAGAATAATTATCCCTAGATTAAATTGTTAAGGTTTCACCTTGCAAATATTTAAAACCAGACACAAAAGAATGAAAGTAGTTTCCAAATAACTGTGTTTTTAAACATAGCTTGAGAAAATTTACAGGGATATTAAATACCAATAAGAAAGTAAAATTAAAACTGTGATGTGCAATAAACATCAGCAGGCCAAAAAAAAGGGTAAAAATATATAATGAGGAAATTGAATCAGTCAAAACTAATACCAAATGGACACAAAAACTAGAATTAAAAAATAAAGAATGTATCCCATACATTTAAGAGACTAGAGGAAAGATAGAATATGCTAAATACAGGCATAGAATACACACATTTTGAAGTACTCAAATGAAACTTCTAGAAAAAAGCAATTTCAATATCTGAGGCAAACTAGTCACTGGATGAGTTTAATAAAAGGCAAATTAGAAATAGCAGAAGAAAATTTGAATGAATTTGAAAGCATAGAATAAGAAACAAATCAAATAAAAGTATGTACACAACTGAAAAGCAAACAGGTCATTAGCCAATAGGTGTTTTTAAAATTTCAGAATTTATGTGTTTCTTGCAATACACAATTTATCTATAAAATAACAAGAAAAGATCAGAAAACATGCCTAGTAATATGAGTTTCTGAGTTTGATCCCCAAAAGAATCCCAAATTAAACATAAAATTAAGAGAATGAGCCGGGCTGTGGCGCTGGAGATAAGGTACCTGGGCTAACCTAGGATCGATCCCCCCGTTCCCCATATGGTCCCCCGTGCCTGCCAGGAGCGACTTCTGAGCAAATAGCCAGGAGTAACCCCTGAGCGTCAATGGGTGTTCCCCAAAAACCAAAAAAAAAAAAAATTAAGAGAATGAAAAAAAAGATATATTCTGATCATGTTAACTATAAGGTTATTATTGTATAACTGCAAGACAAAGTAAATTTCAAAGCAAAGAATATTACAAAGTATAAAGAAAAATATACTTATTGGCAAAGATGTAAAATTTATACAGATGTAACAATAATGTGCTTAGTAGCAGAACGTCAAAAAGAGAGCAATAAAACAAAATAAAAAAGAGACATATATAGCCACAATCTTTTGGACCATTTTAATACCTCTCAATAATTTATAAAAAAAAAAAA
>PVKC010006562.1:0-31051 GCA_004027635.1 Crocidura indochinensis
CCCCAAGGTGTCCTTTTTTTTTTTTTAGAGAAAGAACTAGTGAGAGAGCTCACTGGGCTGCAGCCTATGCTTTACATGCAGGAGGCACAGGGTCCAGGGTCCTCAAACTTTTTAAACAGGGGCCCAGTTCACTGTCTCTCAGACCATCGGAGGGCCAGACTATAGTAAAAACAAAAATTACGAACAAATTCCTATACACACTGCATACATCTTATTTTGATGTGAAGAAACAAAATGGGAACAAATACAATATGTGGCCCGAGGTCAGTAGTTTGAAGACCACTGCCTAGGGCATGATCTGAGGAGCAACTTCCAAGCACAGAGCTAAACACTACCAAGTGTGCCCTCTCTCACAAACACAGGGGGAGGAGAGATGGAGGGAAGAAGGGAGGGAGAATATAACAGATATGAAAAGAAAAACCTCTATAACTGTAATGCAACTAGATAAAATGTCAAATACTGCCCATAGTGGCATACATGCCAGTCTATGACACCACACTCATTCAAGGTGCTCTCCAGGGCTTTGTACACTCCTGACTTCAGTGCTTACACGTGCACTCACCAGCACTCACCAGAGAGGTGCTTAGGTCTGGGTTGAAGCACGAAGGCCGAGGTAGTGATGTTCACGTGCTCTTCGGAGCTGACCTTTCCCTGCTATGGCACTCTGATCTTTGACACAACCTTTGCTGTTGACTTGTATCTGTGCTGTGGTTGTTTGGCTGTTTTTGGTTTTGGTTTTCTTGGGCCACAACTAGTAGTGATCAGGGGTTTCTCCTGGATCTGCACTCAAAAACTACTCCTGGCAGGCTCAGAGAACTATATGGGATGCCAGGAATTGACTCTGGGTCGGCTGCATGCACATATGCCTTACCTGCTGTACTATCACTCCCTGTTGTGAATTTTTTCATTACTTTATTTAGCACTGTGTCTACAAGGTTGTTCATAATACAATGTCCCCAGTTGTCCTCCTACCCTCCAGTTGACTCTCTCTCTCTCTTTCTCTCTCTCTCTCTCCCTCCCTCCCCCTCTCTCCCTCCACTCTCCCTCTCCCCTCTCATCTCTGTCTCTGTCTCTCCTCATCATTTTTCATTGCAGTATTTACCAGTTGCAGTTGCTCCCCTTTTTATACAGATTTTTATACATAATACAGATTTCTAGTTATGGTCTACCCAGAAATTACCTGTGGTGCCAGGGATCTCAGACAGCAGTGATACCAGTCTCACACAGCACAGCTTCTCAGATCATTCTCACACACATGAGATTTGAATTTAGGTCCCTAGACTTAAACGCCAGGCACGTCTAAGTCCCAGCACTATTCTGCTACAGAGAAAAGACAATAGCAGGGGAATTGGACATCTACCAGATATCAGAATATACCATAAGGAATATTAATTTTGGGGTAGAATGAATTAAAAGAGCATACTTTTATACCTGTAGAGTTGAAGCTGAATATATATCAGAATATTGAAATAGTTATATACAATTAGAGAAAGTTTTAGATAATTTTATCTTTCCTTATTTTTTTTTTTTGATTTTGGGTCACACCCGGCAGTGCTCAGGGGTTACTCCTGGCTCCATGCTCATAAATTGCTCCTGGCAGGCACGGGGGACCATATGGGGCACCGGGATACGAACCAATGACCTTTTGCATTATCTTTCCTTTTTAATATACCTAGTATAGGTATATACTATAGTGTATATAAATAGCAGTATATTTAAATAGTATGATTTTCTTATTAGTACAATAATAAGTTCATTTTCAACTCATCAAAAACCTGTTTTACCAATACCCTAGTGCATTATATTGCTCTGTTTTCATGTTTAGCATACCCTGCATTTTCTGAATTGATTAATTTGCAAAAAAGTTATGTAAAATGTTCCCTTTGGATGGATATGTAATTCATTTCTGAGATCATTTAACTTTCCTCTCCAAAAGACTCTATCTTGGAGGGAACTGGGGGTGGGAATATTGCACTGGTGAAGGGGGTATTTTCTTTGTTTATAACTAAAACCCAACTAAAAACATGTTTGTAATCATGGTACTTGAAGATATTAAAAAATACTATCTTCACTAGAATTTGGGGTGCTATTCAGTTCATAGCAGATCTTAAGCATTTGTTCCCCTAAATTCTCAGAAATCCTTTTATTAAGATACACCTGTCTCTTTCTTTTTTTTTGGTGGGGGGTCACACCTGGCAGTGCTCAGGGGTTACTCCTGGCTCCATGCTCAGAAATTGCTCCTGGCAGGCACGGGGGAACATATGGGGCACCAGAATTCGAACGGATGACCTTTTGCATGAAAGGCAAACACCTTACCTCCATACTATCTCCCGGGTCCCTTTGTAGGATTTGTTTCTTTCTTTTTTTTTTGTTTTTTTACACCTGTCTATTATTCACTTATGATACCATTTCCTTCCCTCTGTTGTACTGCAGTAACTGGGAATTGCACACACTTTGCTGCCATGCTTGCATGCATTCGTTCTATTTCTTTTTTTTTGGGGGGGGGTCACATCCGGCAGTGCTCAGGGGTTACTCCTGGCTCTCTGCTCAGAAATCGCCCCTGGCAGGCACGGGGGACCATATGGGATGCTGGGATTTGAACCACCATCCTTCTGCATGGAAGGCAAGAGCCTTACCTCCATGCTTTATTGCTGGTCCCCATTCGTTCTATTTCTAAGTAGTTGCACACTTGCTTGTACTTGTTCATCTGTCGGTTGCAATGCTAGCCTAGGATTGCGCTGGGTATAATACTCCCCAGAGGTCACACACATTGAGTTGTGGGACTCAGACCCTCCTGATGCAGTTCTGGGGACCTCAGTTGGCATTGGCATTGAGATCACACTCAGCATGTGGGATATTGCCTAGGATCAAACCTGTGGCCTCTCATCAGCAAGGTCAGCATTCTACCACTCCCCCAGTAGCAATAGACTCAGGTGATCTTCTCACATCTTTAAGCTACTTATTATTCTATGGTATTTCTAATATCTTAGAAATTTTATTTACATTAAATTATGGATCATTTTCTCCTAGACACAAAATCGAATGAAGCTAATGGCCGACAACTACGAGGATGACCACTTCAAATCCTCTCATTCCAATCAAACCAATCACAAACCCTCCCCAGACCAGGTAAGGCTGCTTCTGAGTGACTTGCAAAACTCAGTGCACTTTTTACTTTTCCATAATTTGTGTTAGTGTGTTACAGGCTTAGGGTCAGAGTAAGAAAAATAAAAATAATTCTAAAAGCACAGTTCTTACTCACGGGTTTTAGTTCTGTCTAGAAAAGTGGTTGACGATTTTGAATAGTTTAAGGGAAGACACTAAAATATTGTGATAAACTTTAAATCAGACTGAGGAAAAAATAACTTTTCAGATAGACAGAGTAATTTGTAGATATCTTATTAAAGAAACAGGGTCTCTTAGTAAAACAAGACCTTGGTGAGCTCAGACGACAAAACTCAGTGTAGCAATAACTATTGTTTATTTACAGAATGTTTCATCTCTGTGCATCACCTATTAAACGGGAAGAATGAAATTATTTTTTCACTCTAGTTTCTGTGGTGGACCCTTCCTCTATTGGTCATTTTCAAGGGAAATTGTTGCCTTCGAATTCTCATCAATGCAAAAAAAAAAAAAAAACCACTGATGGATCTGAAGGGAAACATATTCAACTGCACTTTTTTGGAAGAAGGGAACTCTCCCAAGATCTTGAAATTGATGGATGGGGGAGAGTGGTGAACAGATTACCTCATATCCCATTGCCAAAAATCAGATTTCAACATCTCCATCATACTCAGTCTTAAAATATATAGCTGAAGGAAAAAAATAATAGTTAAGTAATTACATCCATATGAGTAAAGAGTTCGGGGAAACTCCCCCACTAACCATCTCTGTGAAATGATAGAAATGGCATTGTCTTAGACAGAAGAGAAATATTACAGACAAAAGCAGCAATGATATCCAAATTGCACGTTTTTTCTAAATTTCAGAAGATAGACTCACAGTATGATAACATTTACAAAGTCAGTGAAGGCGAATCTTACATTTTAGAGAGAAAACAGTACAGTTTTTCAGCAAAATGCAGGGCTGACTGCCTGATGTCAGCAGTCTTCCCCTGCCAAGTGATTATTTGGCTTTCTCCACCTGTTTCCAAAATAACTGAAATTAAATTTATGCCCGCATACATTAGATGAGCATTCTATCCTTTCCTTGGAACTGGTTTTCATAATAGGTACAAGGAATTGGATGCCTCAGAATAAAAAGAGGGAAACCAAATAGAAAAAAGTAGAATAAGAAGTAAAAGAGATGATGAAAGTGTGCAACTTGGTCATTTTAGCCAGTCCTAGTAAGAGACAGTCTCTTGGCAAGATAGGAAGAGTAGAAATATATGACAAACTAATTACTAATTTGGTGACTTGGGCAGTTAGAATCTAACATAAAAAGAAGCAAGAAATCAGAGACCATTTTCTTCTACTACATTATGCTTATGTCTTTGTTTCAAATACTAACCAACTCTTTTTCATTCCCATGCTGCTCTGGGGCATTGTCATCTCTCTCTCTCCATAGGATGAGGAGGAGGGTATCTGGGCATAGCCAAACATGCTCTTAGTTCAGCCATTTTGTTCAGAACGGTGAGAAACAGCTTTCCTTGACTACAGAAATGTTTGTCTGCTTACATTTTTTTTCACACAATCAGTCTCACATTTGATTTCTCTGTAATTCATAAAACTTTTTGGCGTGCTTTCTGTTTTCTCATTTCCACATAAATCTTGTGTGTATTGCTATGCTTCTGACATAGTGGGGTTTGAATTTTGTGGCTTTTGTTCTTGTTGTGTGTTTTAGTCACTTTTATAATTTCCTTTTACGCAATTTTGGGAAAACTTCCAGGGCATAGAACTAAATTTCTCCCACTGTGACTTTTGCAATCAATCACCATGAGTAGCATGATTTTACAGTGTCCTGGTAAAGTTTGGAGTGACCTGTACCAAACTGTAAATTGAAAATGGATCATTTAATCTGCCAGGAGGTTTGGGATATATAATATATACAAAAAAATTTATTGTGCCTGAATGCCCTCTTTTGTCGCTTTCTAGAGAAGACTGTGTTGAAACCTCAGTCACTCATTCTCCTGGTGTATCTATGTCAGAAAGCCGGTACGACTATGACTCCCAAACTGTTCCTAAAAGGAAAAAGTTAAAAAAAAATGTTAACTAAAAGTAGACTCTAAAAAATTGTCCTAAAGAATTCTCTTTCCTCTCTTGAATGGATTGCTGCTACGTTAAACAGTTGCCAGGACACTGTCTAGATTCTCCTCCCCGGCCAGTTGGCTGGAAAATACAGTCCAGCTGTAGCAGTATCTCCCTTTGATCTAATGCCCTGGAGGTTTGACTAAGGAAATCCTTTTCTTAGAAAAAATAATAATAATGATTAATAAGTTCACACATACTGGTGGCCCTGTGCTCCTGCGTTCACTGCCCGTGCTTATTAGTGATCTCACTCTTGTGGAGTCAGTCCTCCCTGAAAAGTCTGTGTCTTGGTGTTAAACATCTTAAAATGATGAGAAGTGTACACCTCTCAATAGCAAGCATTGCCAAGAAGGACGATGAGGTAAGTTGCGGAAAGGGGAATATACTGTGAAGATCGGAAACTTGCCAAATGACTTGCTCCGGAGTGTGAAAGAAGGTGAAGTAGTTGATACCATTTCAAAACGTTCTTTGGGTTAGCATGTTGCATGCCAGAAGAGGCTAAAGCTAAGAAAATTGGGATGTGAATTCTCTCTATCTCCATACTACCAGGGTAGTTTTTTGTCATCAGGAAGCATTTGAGGGCCAGACAGCAATTGAATATAGTCTACCTGTCTCCTCCTAGATGAAACGTTTTTGGCCAAACATAGAGGTTTCTTGGCCTACCTTTGTGGGAAACACATACACACCCTTTACATACATTGACTCTATTGTGTTTTACTCGCATACCATTTCTTTATACTGAATCAAAAAGAGCCTATTAATATTCTAGGAAAGAAGGTCCATTGTAACTTTACCAAGAGACTTGAAAAGTGAACAGACTATTGCACATTTTCCTGATATCTTTAAGTCTTTCGTTTCGTTTGTTTGTTTTTTGCCTTTTTCTCCTCCCATAATAGAGTAACTGCAAGAGTTCATGTGTGACTGATGTTATCTTTTCCAATTATTGTTCTAAGATACCGATTGCCATTAGTTTAGCACAATGCCATCACAGGTTTAGCAGTGTTAGCTAGAGTTTCAATTAAAAAATATTTCAGTTTTTTTTAATGTGCTATAAACATCCTTGAGTGTTTGTCCAAAAATAATTGCAGGAAAGAGCCAGAAAAAATAATGTAAGAGGCGATATTCTTGCCTTGCCCGCAGCAATTCCCAGATTGATTCCTGGCATCGTGTATGTTCATCCCCCAAATGCCACCAGGCCTCACTCCTGAGTACAGAGCCAGGAATACCTCTGAGCACCACTGTGTGTGAAACCAAAACAGAAATCAAACCCCAAAACAGGTGTATCAGTAGTGTTGTATTAAATAATAACCTGATAATTTGCTTGGTCGGTGGTTGGAGGCCTTTCTCCTCAGCCCCCCTCAGCCAGTGGGTCCACAGCCCCAGGTAATGGCGAAGAAATTATCAACAGCCAGATTCTGGGAGATATCAGCTTTATTCTTCCCAAGAAGAGAGAGCCCGCCCCTCTCCTCTGGGTCAGAGCCCTTTTAACCTTTCCCAGACCCCTCCCCGGAAATGGGCAGGGTCTGCAGCCAAATGGGCAGGTCTCAGTTACCTGTATTCCGGGGTGGAGCTACAAGTAGTACCTATTTTTTTAGAGTTGTTGCAAAAATAATAAGTTAGTACCTACAAAGCGACCCTTTGAGTGAACAGTGCCTTCCACCAGCAAGAATTTTGTGTTGTTTTTGTTGTTTCTGCTTTTCCCATATTTAGGAAATAGTAAGGTTTCAAAATATATTAGTTCCTGTGACTGTTGATGCCCTCATCTACCCAGGGCCTTCATTTAATAGTTAAGGATCTGAAAAGATTAGTAAATTATGACTTTTAGGGCCTGTATCATTTCTGTGATCCAGAGATACTTGTAGCCAACAGAGATAAAGTTAACTAAGACATTGCCATGGTCATATTTCTCTTTTTTTTCTTCTGAGCCACATTTTATGATGCTCAGGAGTAAATCCTTGCTCTATACTCAGGTATCATTCCTTTGAATACTCAGGAGAACCATATGGGATGCAGGGGATGGGATCCAGGACGACCACATGCAAAGAAAACACCCTCTCCTCTGTACTATCTGTTCAACCCCCAAAGTTTTAAATTTTATAAAGAACTTTTCTGTAAAAGAAATCTAGTCGTTGAAATGTTATTTGAAAGAATTGGCTATCAGGCAGCCCTCCTAAAACACGCAGAATAAAGCAAGGGTAACCTTCACTTAGCAACAGAGTGCCTTCTCTCCCTGCCTCACTCTAAAAGTTCCATGCTCAGGATCCAGAAGAGATCTCAGAACAGGACACAGTCTTTGCACCCAGGATCCTGAGTTTGATCCCTGGCACCAAAGACCTTCCAGCACAGCGGTCCTCCTCTGCTCCTCAAAAAATAAAAAATAAAAAAAAAAATAGATTTTAATGTCCCTATCACTTCGTCCCTTTCATCCTAGTTCGCTGCTTTTCTCTTTTTCCTGTAGGTACCTCAGGCCACAGCAGGAGACAAAACTATTTATTTTTCATTTCCATTATCTAGAACAGGGTTTCTCAGGGTGGGTGGGGAGGGGGTGTCACGATGAAATGATTCAGGACTCAGTAGTTGCATCAAAGAGCTAGTACAAGAGTTAAGGCCACTTTGTTGTATATAACTGACCCCTGTTCAATCCCTGGCACTGCTTATGGTCTTCCAGACACCTCCTGAGTTCTCCAGGGATGGCTCACAAAACGGGTTAGGAGAAGGGACAGAAACCATCAATAGTATCCTCATGAGTAATTCGGGGTTTGTTTTCTGTTTCTTTGTTTTTAATTTAATTGCAATTCAAATTTTATTTAAAATACCTTCTGAACTCTACTTTAAAGATGTCAGAGTATGGGGCCAAAGCAGTGGTGCAAAGTGGTAAGGCATCTGCCTTGCCTGCGCTAGCCTGGGACAGACCATGGTTCAATCCCCTGGTGTTCCATATGGTCCCCCTAGCAAGGAGTGATTTCTGAGCACATAGCCAGGAGTAACCCCTGAGTATCACCAGGTGTGGCCCCAAAACCAAAAAACAAACAAACAAACAAATAAAAGGTGTCAGAGTAAATTAAAATTGGTTTTTGTGTCTTAAAGAATAGAGATATTCAGCAGGGCCACGAATGATTTTTATTGTTGTTCCAGAATAGTCTAAATTTGAGAACTTCTGACCAAAAACAGTGCCAGTATCCAGTAGGTCTTAGCAACATGTATTGAATTAAATTTCAGAATTCATAAAATCCAGTGAAGAGAGAAATAGTAAAGTTTATATTGAATCCAAAAGGATAGACTTAGCTGTTAGCTTTAATAGTAATATTACTAGCATGAAAAAGAGGGGGAAAGGGCACTAGAAAAAGAAGATGGCAAACAATAAGACTTAGAGAAAATCTAAAGCAAAGGTCTTAGAGAAAGATGAGAAGTTAAAGCAGTCGCAGTAAAACCAGAGGGTCTGGTTCCAATCATTTCATGCTAAATAAAGGGGAGTCAGTTTTAATTCAGAAATCCTTTCTCTTTATTAAGTTCGTATAGATACCCCCTCTTCGTAACCTTTCATTCATGTTCATTAGAAGGAGAGGGCTGTAGTAGGGACCCGGGGGGGGGGGGGGGGGGAAGAGGTTGCTTTCTGAACTTCATCCTCTGGAAGTAGTTTGTATAAATTGGCGCCAGACCCTTCAGGTAAACGATGTACCTGACAGAGGGCTTAGCTGCTCATTTTGATATAAGACCATTCTACTGACTGAAATCTAAAAGTGGGCCATCTACCTGTTAGATCATCATTGCAGCATCCAGACATATGACGTAAATGTTCATGCACAGTTTTAAAACAAGTTTATCTCTGTCTCCCTCACCCTTGAATTTTCTTTTCCTAGTTTGATTGTCCACAGTCCTCAGATTTTTTTTTCTGCTGCATTAGCAATGTAATAGAGAAATAGAACATATTGGTGCAAGAGACACGTTAAATCATCTTTCAGAATTGAATGGGTCAGTGAATGGGAATATTTTGCCGTTACTGTTAAGTTTATTGGAAGAACTGTTTAAGCAATTTGGACCAACTGCAGACCTTGTTTCTGGAATAACAGACCAGAATTAGATCTTGTATTTTCTTAAGTGCTTGAAAAGCCAGTTGACTTTAAGAAGCAGTATTCTATCCCATAGAAATGAGAAGAAGAAAAGGAATACAGTTAGACTCTGTTATTACAAGTCAGATGTTTTGATCTCTTCATTAATTTTGTAGCTACTCTAAAACCAGATCTATGAAAAGGGTCAAACTCATAGTAGTGAAATGACTTGCCAAGATTACCAAGTGGTAATCAAGCTACCAAGTGGTTGTAGATCTCATACTCTGAATTTTCATACTGAAAAAGAAGGAATGAATGTTTTTAAACTGAACATGTACTCTACCACTTATGGCTTGATACCTTTCTCTCTCTTCTCTTAATCTCTGCCTTCTGAAATCTTTTTCTCCTTCTTGGCTCTCATTCTTTGAATTTGGAGTATTAGACGACGTAATAAACCCACAATTTAGATGTGCCTTTTTTCTTTACCCTGATTCTCAGAAGCAGTTTTTAAAGCCCTTAAAGGGCTTGCCTACTTACACCATTTAGTTTGAACTTGAAAACACATGATAAACATTCTCGTTCAGTCCAACACAGCTGTCCCTAAAAAGAAGTACCATTCTCATTATTTTACTCCTGAGGTAGCTGGACTGCAGAAAAATGAGCAGACTATTTAAATTAACAGTGTTGGAGAAATGAAGCCATATTGGAATCTAGATATGCCTCACTAAACCTAAATGTGACCCACCTCCATAGGGAAACATCACTAAAGAGGTTCTGTTAATAGCTCATTATGCTGTTGTACCCAAACTACTTATAAGAGAAAAGAGAGGGGCCGGGCAGTGGCGCTGGAGGTAAGGTGCCTGCCTTACCGTGCTAGCCTTGGACGGACCCTGGTTCGATCTCCCGTGCCCCATATGGTACCCAGGCCAGGGGCGACTTCTGAGCGCATAGCCAGGAGTAACCCCTGAGCGTCACTGGGTGTGGCCCAAAAACCAAAAAAAAAAAAAAAGAGAGAGAGAGAAAAGAGAACAAAAATATCCATTTCAAAACATGAAAGCTAACTATAAGAAATTTTTCTTACAAATGCCTTAGTCATGTACTAGAAGCAAGACTTATTATATCCTGTGATTAGGTACCAGGATCTGTAATCCAGGTTGATAAAAGATAGGCGAACAAAAGAAACTTGATTTAATTATATCCAAATGGAGAGCGGCTTTTCAAAAAATGTCAGTCAGTGAAACCTAACTTGAATCTGAACATCTTAACTCCCTCTTTTTTTTTTTTTTTTTGGTTTTTGAGCCACACCCAGTGGTGCTCAGGGGTTACTTCTGGCTGTCTGCTCAGAAATAGCTCCTGGCAGGCACGGGGGGCCATATGGGGCACCGGGATTCGAACCAACCACCTTTGGTCCTGGGTCGGTTGTTTGCAAGGCAAACGCCGCTGTGCTATCTCTCCGGGCCCTTAACTCCCTCTATCTTAACCAAGAGAGAACGTAGCCAAGAAGTTCTATTAACAATTTTTAACAGCTGATTGAGCCACAGATGTAAAAAGATTGATGTGAAAGGATTTAGAACTTCTAGGGACTGGTTGCATGATGAGAGGATTGGAGAAAGGATTGTTGTGTAAAAATTGTTTAGTGGGACCTGAGAGATCGCATGGAAGTAGGGCAGTCCTTGCTCGAAGAAGGACAGTGGTTCGAATCTTGACATCCCATATGGTCCCCTGAGCCTGCCAGAAATGATTTCTGACCGTAGAGCCAGGAGCTACCCCTGAGCGCTGCCAGGTGTGACCCAAAAACAAAAACAAAAAAAAAGAACAATCATTTAGTGAATTGTGCTACAAATAAAATAATAAAGATTGCCTCAAAATTGTTAGTAGGATTTGGTGTCCTAGAGAAGACACCTTTACAACAGGCTTTTATATTCCTTACAAAGGAAATTAATGTCCTACTTTTCTACCAGAAAGGAAGCAAGAAAACCAGTATCTTTAGCTCAAAACAGCCCTGTGCCAAAGTGGCACATTTAACGATAGTATTCTCCGATTTCATTTAGTTGTGACTATCTATGTTTTGTCATAGCTCAGGAACTCATTTTGAGATGCTGAGTCAGATTCCATTGTTTGGATATTTCAGCCCTGATTCTTCCATTGAGTGGCATCTGAGTTGCTTCCAAGTTTTCAAATCAAAAATGTCTATGCTCATGGTTTTGTACGGACATGCATTTTAACTCCCTTGGATAAGAACCAAGGATTATGAATTTTGGCTTGTATGGTAAAGGTAGGTAGATCTATGAGCAGAAACTTCCAGGTTGCCTTCCAAAATGGCTGTACACAGAATGAAAGTCCACTTATTCATACCAGTGTTTAACTTTGAAATCCTTTCTCTAGTTCAACTACTCTGATCTGTGGCAATTGCTGCCATCTTTTTTTTTTTTTTTTTTGGTTTTTGGGCCACACCCGGTGACACTCAGGGGTTACTCCTGGCTATTCGCTCAGAAGTCGCTCCTGGCAGGCACGGGGGACCATATGGGGAACCAGGGGATCGGACCTCGGTCCGTCCTAGGTTAGCGCAGGCAAGGCAGGCACCTTACCTCCAGCGCCACCGCCCGGCCCCCTTATTGTTATTTTTAATGCAAGTGTTTGTCATCTCTGCCACCTTTTTGTTTGTTTTGGTTTTTTTTTGTTTTGGTTTTTGGGTCACACCCGGCAGCGCTCAGGGGTAACTCCTGGCGCTACACTCAGAAATGGCTCCTGGCAGGCTCGGGGGACCATATGGGATGCCAAGATTCGAACCACCATTCTTCTACATGCAAGGCAATCGCCTTACCTCCATGCTATCTCTCCGGCTCTGTGCCACCTTTTACTGTTTTGTTTTTATGTATGGGCCCCACCATTTGAGCTCAGGGGTTACTCCTGGCTCTGTGCTCCCAGCTCACTCCTGGCAGTGTTCAGGGGGCAGTATGTGCTACCAGGGATTGGATCCTATCGGCCTCGTGCAAGGCAGGCACTTCACCTGTCGTGCTATCTCTCAGCCCCGTGAGTCATCTTTAGTGAACAACTGAGATCTTTCCACTACCCTTCTTACCTTGGATGGACATATTTGGCAGAATTCAGGGTTACTCCCCCTCTCAAGTGTTTGGGAGTTACTCTCAGCAGCACACCGATGACCCTGTGATTGGAGAGTGAGGTCCTCCTCCGTGCAAACATATTCTCCAGCCCTGAGACTTTCCTATCATTAATTGGTCTTTGATTTTATTGAATTATTTTTCTCTGTCTGTTAATATGACCCGCTAACATTTCTTCTTTAGCTTATTTATTTATGCAATAGATTGCACTCATTGTTTTTGAAATGTAGAACTAAACTAACCTTGCATACCTGGGATAAATCCCACTTGCTCCTAATATATGATTATTTTTGTTGTTGTTGTTGTTGTTTCGGGCCACACCCGTTTGATGCTCAGGGTTTACTCCTGGATGAGCACTCAGAAATTGCCCCTGGTTTGGGGGGACCATATGGGACGCCGGGGGATCGAACTGGGGTCCTTCCTTGGCTAGCGCTTGCAAGGCAGACACCTTATCTCTAGCACCATCTCACCTCACCGACCCCTAAATTTAGGCATTATTAGAGTCAACCTGCCTCTAATTTGTTTTGCTTCTATTTGTTGCAGATTGTTGACTCGTGGTTAGGAGATAATATTGACCACAGTTTTCTTGAAATGTTACTGGTTTGGATCTTAGGTTGATTCTGACCTCATAATGAACTAGAAATGATTTATTCTATTCCCAGAAGAGGCTTGATATATTTCTGTTGTTTGTTTTGGTTTTGGTCCTACATCCAGAAATGTTTAGATGCTTTGTGCTCAGAAATTACTCCTGGTGGACTCAGGAGACCATATGGACTATTAGGGACCAAATTAAGGTTGGCCACATGCAGAGCAAACAACCTACTTCTGTACTATCAATGCGACCCAATACATAGTATATTTCTGTGGTAAAGTTCATTGGTGAAACACTTCTAAGGTAGTTACCTATGTAGATGTTTACCTTAATCTTTCTGGTAATGCATCTCGTGAGTAGTAGACTAAAAAATGGATTTTCCTCAGAAATTATAAATTCTACGTCTTGGAAGAATAGTCTGGAAGCTTCAAGTACCTGCCTCACAGGCATATGGTTGCAATTCAAATCCCCGGTTGTTTTATATGCACAGTGCATAATCATGGTAACCCTACCATTTGTGCTTGACTGCCAGCTGTCTGTAGGCACCAGAAAATAAGAGTCCAATCCTGGTGTACAATGCGACTAAACATTTGTGCAAGCACCACAGCAGGACACAGCCTCTGGTGAGCATCACCACCAGACTCTGTGTCCTCAGCTAAGAGTGCAACCTCCACTGAGTACCACAACCAGTGTGTCTGCAACTTCTAGTCATCACAACACTGAAGGGAAGGGCAGGAGCAAAGAATAAAATAACTTCTAAAATTTAAACTGTAAATCCAGCATACATTTCTTTGTGCAGATATAATTTACCTTATTTGAGTTATCTATAGCACATAATATAGGAAGATTGACTGGTTCTTTTAAAACCTATCAAGTCTTGGTACTGTCGAGATACCACTGTGGTTAAGTGACTTGCCTGACATGGCAACTGACCCTGGTTTGATCCCAGGTAGCATGTGTGGTTCCCCAAGTACTGCCAGGAGTGATGAGCCAGAAATGGTCCCTGAGCATGACCAGGTATGTTCCAACCTCCCCCCCAAATAAAGGGAAATAAAAGTAAACATGTCACATCCTTTTTTGTTGTTTTTATTTCTTTATTTTTAGGTTTTTTTTTGTTTCTGAGCCAAACCCAGCAGTGCTGGCTGTGTGCTTGGGCTCATTTAAAAAAGCACTTTAAAATAATTTCCCCAGCTTTGAATGAATAGAATTCTTTTTGTTTTTTTTTGTTTTGTTTTGTTTTGGTTTGGTTTGGTTTTGGTTTTTGGGTCACACCCGGCAGTGGTCAGGGGTTACTCCTGGCTCCATGCTCAGAAATTGCTCCTGGCAGGCACGGGGGACCATATGGGGCACCGGGATTTGAACTGATGACCTTTTGCATGAAAGGCAAACGCCTTACCTCCATGCTATCTCCCGGGCCCCAAGAATTCTTATTTTCAACATTCTTTTGTGGAAAGTTTCCATTGTGTAGGAAAGTTGATCATATACTTCCACCCAGGTTTTCAAGGTATCATTTTATCCTGCACTTACAGATCAATGAATCTCATTTTTATATGCAATTCAAAGTAAGTTCAGACATGTATATACATGACCTCATGCTTATCATTGGTTAAAGTTCAAAAGTAGTTTTGTTTCTCTCGTGTTTAAATCATGAAAAGTGTGTATCTTAAGTATCCTTTTTTAGCAAATGGACTCTGCTCAGACCAGTGGCTCTGTCGAGATAAGATATTCACATTTTTCTCCTTTATTATAGCTGAGTAATACTCTTGTGCTTACATGCCGTATTTTTATTTCTGTACTTTCATCTCTTGCAAGATTACTTAGTTAATTTTGTCTTGGGTGTTGTAAATAACACGTTTGGGGAAATGATGCAGATATTTTTTCAAGATAGTGACTTTGTTTTCTTTAGATAAGTACCTATAAAAAGACTGGATTATTTGGTTTTTTGTTTTCCATAGTGACATCATTTTCCATCCTCCCAAAAGTGCAAGAGGTTCTGTCGGGGAACCGGGAGACACCATCTATCCCTAATGAGTTCTTAGGCAATGGATTTATAAAAATGCAAGGTTAGCAAAGGAAATATCGGTTTAATAATATAAGTGTAAAGAATTAACATGATTGCAAATTCTAAAGTAAAATAGAGTGAACCAGGAAAGCACCTCTCACATTGGGTCCCTGGGCTGCCAAGGAAGGCGATATACCTCACGATGACTTACTTCATATTTCCTTAGAGAGTAAGAAGACAGTTTCCTCACCAATAAGCCTGCACATGGATATCTCCTAAGTTACATTCTTCTAGGTCATAACAGAAGAGGTGCAGTGATGGCTTTTTCTGTTAGGAAAGCGGCAAAGAATAGAGACAAGGACAAGTGCTTCCGCTAGAGATTCTAGGGCCTTCAGTGCTCTTAACTCCAAATAATCTGTGTCCTCTAAGTAAAGACCAAAGACTTCCTGGGGCCTGATTGGTCTCAGCTTCCAATACCCACCAGTACCAAACTTTTTAAAAACAGCCATTACTCTCACCCTTGTGGAGTAATGGGTACCTTCTCCTCACTTGACAGTTCTGAAAGGCGATCAAAGATAGTTACTGAACTTTCTTAAGCAGGAAAATACAAGACCTAAATGAAACTCATTATAATCCTATTTTCCTTTTCTGTTTCTTTTCCTCTGCGGTAAACAAACTAAAGCAGGTTGTAACTTTAAGAATGAATAAGCAAGCACTGAGGACCCAGAAAGAGAGCGTAGTGGTAGTGGGTTAGGTGCTTGCCTTGCACTCAACCAGTTCAAGTTCGATCCCCAGTATCCTCATATGGTCTACCAAGCACCTCCAAGAGGCAGAGCCAGGAGAAAACCCTGAGCCAGAAATGAAACATGGAGGACACACCCAGTTATTGCCTTTACCCATCCACATGCTGAAATATCTTGTCTTGAGCGCGAATAATCGACATACCAGGGTCGGGAGCGGTAAGGCATCTGCCTTGCCGGTGCCGGGCTAGGACAGATCGTGGTTTGATCCCTCAGCGTCCCATATGATCCTCCAAGCCAGGAGCGATTTCTGAGCGCAGAGCCAGGAATAACCCCTGAACGTCACTGGGTGTGGCCCCCAAAACAAACAAAATAATAATCTATATATCCCAAAGGTCATTGAAAAGTAGTAATTCATTCCTCAAGAGAATGTCAGAGTGGCCTGTGACTACAGGAGGCTTTTAATTCAGTCTTTAAAACCTAAGAATTTTTTTCTTTTCTTTCTGTTTTGTTGACTATTGGTATCTGTTTCATAATAGGGGCCATATTCAGCAAATGCAGAGGCCCAGCTGCAAAGCCCTCCTGGGTTCAGAGTTCAGCTCCTCAGGTAACTGCCAGAACCATACCCACTGGTGCTCAGGGTTTAAGACAACACCTGGCCAGGGATTAAGTTCATGGCCTTATGCATACTAGAAGAGTCACTATTTTTCTTTTTAACATGAACTATCTGAGAAGAATACACTAGTTTGATATGTGCATAATCAAGGTCAGAGACATCAAGTAAATTTTTAACCTCTCAGACAGAACCTTAATTCATTCACTCTAAAGTGGATGTGGTAACTATCTTGATTTTCTCAAAGCAGTATTATTAATGTGAAAATATATTGGAGAGCCACAGTTTGCAACAGAAATAGCCCATAACCAACATACACTTCTCGAGCTTTTGCATGTTATTTGACATCTTAAAACAAGGCACAGAGAGTTGTGCTTTTTAGTAAAAAATAGTGATTATATAGTTCAGAGGGATTATGATACAATACAGGTGTTGTCATTCCTGTCTTTCAACCCCTAATTTATATATTTTTAGAATTAGACTAAAAATCAATATACTCCAATACCCACATTTTTGAAAAGTAGCAGAAATTCCCTGAATGTTAGGACCTTTGCTACAGCTTTTAAAACTCAAATCATAACTGTATTTTTGTAGACTGTTGTAGCTGATGTAGAAAAATATAGTAATAATTACTCGTTAAGATTTGAAATTGATGGGGCCCAGGGAGATAGCATGGCGGTTAGGCGTTTGCCTTTCATGCAAAAGGTCATCGGTTTGAATCCCGGTGCCCCATATGGTCCCCCGTGCCTGCCAGGAGCAGTTTCTGAGCATGGAGCCAGGAGTAACTCCTGAGCACTGCCGGGTGTGACCCCCCCCCAAAAAAAAAAAGATTTGAAATTGACAGAGCAGTGTGCTAGGAACAGATAATTGGTTTCTTATATATAACTATGTCCAAAATCCTTGACTGTAATGTTGTTAAAGTATATCTATCTTTGTGCTTTCAAGGTCAATTTATCCTTCTTTCGTATTTTGGGGAACTATACCTAGTGGTGCCATTCCTGTTATGGTGATCAGAGGTCACCCCTGCCAGTTCAGGGGACCATGTATGGCAAAATTGCCTTTGGTGCTCCTTGTATACAAGGCCTGATCTCCAGGCCTTTGAGTTATCACATCCCACTCAATTTATCATTCCTTTTGCATAACTTAGGATGGATTTTGAGTAGGCCAGATTTTGTCTTCTACTCTATCTTTCTCATTTCCCTCTCTCATTCCCAACTCTTCTTTCTCTTCTTTTGGTTTCTCCTCAGTCCAGTATTATTGTTTTATTAATGTTTATGACATTGTCTTGAACTTTTTTTTTGGGGGGGTCACACCCGGCAGTGCTCAGGGGTTACTCCTGGCTCCATGTTTAGAAATTGCTCCTGGCAGGCACGGGGAACCATATGAGGCACTGGGATTCGAACCGATGACCTTTTGCATGAAAGGCAAACACCTTACCTCCATGCTATCTCCCGGGCCCATGACATTGTCTTGATATGGTACATAAACATTAATGGAAATCTGGCAGTAAAAATGTGAAGAGGGAGTAAATCTGCCTTTTGTAAGAAAATTTATGTCCTATCTTTGAAAGTGAAATAAAAAGGTACTTTGTGTGTATGTGTTTGTTAGGTTTTATTATTTATATATACGTATATATTTAAACACCTTGATTACATGCATGATTGTTTTTGGGTTTCAGTCATGTAAAGAACACCACCCATCACCAGTGCAACATTCCCATCACCAATGTCCCAAATCTCCCTCCTCACCACCCAACCCCCCGCCTGTACTCTAGACAAACTTTCTATTTCCCTCCTACATTCTCATTATTAGGATAGTTCAAAATGTAGTTATTTCTCTAATGAAAGACATTCCTGCAGTAAAAATTTCAGACACAAAAGAGAGAAGGGCTGGAAGTTATGAAGCTCACCACAAACAGGGATATGTTGAGGTTTTATTATTTTTGATGACCTTTTAACTTATTGGTAAGCAGTGTGCTTCCATCTTTGTATTTGATTTGACTCCAGGTCAGTAGCTATGTAATTTTCCACTTTTATCTAAGCATTAGTTTTTCTCCTTTGTTAAATAGTTATAATAAAGCATATACCAAAAAATATTGTACGGAGTAGACACAATAATGTGTTCTGTGCACTTAGCCCTTTGCCTGATATTTAGGAAGTGATCAGTGAAAGTAAGTAACCATGACATTGTTAAGTCATTTTGAAACTGATGGCTCCATTAATATTGCTGAGTGGTATCTAAATTTCTTGTCTCCTGGTATAGACCCATTCCTTTAGCTATACAAGAAACAAAATTCAAGTAATAAATTTTTCCTGGAGCAAAAGAAATTTATCTTCTTTTTTCAAATCCCTAACTGAATTATTAGCGATTTTACTAATGCTTGAATATAGATGCTCAGGGGGCAAAAATATTGATATGTCTTCAAAGTACCCAAATTCATGTGGTATGAGCCACAGATGTTAAGTCCTCCCTCTTTAATAAGCACTCCTTCCTTAGTGATAGGTAACTTTTTAGCGTTTTCTAACATGCCGATGAATATGAGGCAATAAAATTAAGAGATCATCACTATTTCCTATAATTCCAAGTAGTTTTCCTCTTTGGGGGAGATGTTTAGGTTTGTTTTATTGAGGTTTTTGGTTTGCTTGGTATCTTTAGGGGGAGTATACCCAGTGATGCTCAGAGCTTACTCCTGGCATTGTGCTCAAGGATCACTCCTCGAAGGCTCAAGACTGTATATGCTGTATAGGGTGCTGGGGACTGACCCCAGATCAAGTGCAAGGCCCACTTTACTAGCTCTCCTACCATGAACTTTTTGTTTGTTTCCTTTGTCTTGTTTTTGGCATCACCCAGCAATGTTCAAGGGGATACTCCCAGCTCAGTAGTGTTGGGGGACCACAATGTGGTCTCCTGCATGCATGGCATGCACTCAACCCACTGATTTATCTGTCTAGTCCTGCGGTTCCAAGTAATTCTTGACAGGTTTCTGGACAGTTTCTTGACAGCTCTTATATGAGCTCAATGGAGACAGAGCCCTCTTCAGCTATATGAATAAGTTGCAAATAGTTTGAGGGAGAAAATCTTTCTCATAACATATTTTTAAGCCATCATATTTTAAGGTGTTCCACAGGTACATCCAACTTTTTTGTTTCTGATGAATGACTGAAGGTGGCATTGTTCTGTAACTCTCTTAATTTATTTCTTAGGCTGAAATTATCAGTGTTTTAAATATCCTTGGAACATATGCTCTCAATTCATGAATACCTGTCTTAGTGTGTATGTGAACATTTGACTAATAAGCAGGCCCTATCTTCTTCCTGTTTGTGGTAGGGTCTGTATTTTAGACATTCTTTCTGGGAAATAGGTATCTTGTTATGCAAAAAGTATTCTTTTTATGCAAAATAAAGTTTGTCACATCTTCATTGTTTTGTACAGTTTTCACTGCTCAATAGTTTTATTAAATGAAAGCATTAAAGAAAATTCACATATATTTTATTTGAAATTTTTTACCATACTGGTCACTTTTTTCATCTTTTACCTTTCCCTCAGTATCCTAAATACCAGGATATTTTATAATCTGACATTATTTCTATGTTCCTCTTTCCCAAGCTGATCATGTTTCCTGTCCACTTGTGGGCACCTTTTAGAATAGATGGCATGTTTATCACCCACACCCCTCAGTAACAGAGGACCTCATTTTATTATAACATATTCTTGTTTTATAGTTCTATTTGGGAGGATATAACTTGCCTCACTTTTTATCAGAACTTTTAAACAACATTCTTGTTGCAGAGAGTGATAGTTTTCCCTTCATTAACTTGTCCTCGGCTCCTCACTAATTGGTTATTTTCTATACATTCTCTCTCACTCTCTCACGTTAGGACGTCTATCTGTTTTGGGTTAAAGGAATATTTCCTTGGACATAAAAATGCACCATCAACCAAAACAAAAGAACTAGTCTCCCTTGATGTGTCTTACTCCTCCTTCCTGATGCTGGGATGACGAGGCTGAAGTTTCCAGCTGGATCTGGAAGTCAGTGTTTCTGGGATGAATTAAAAGAGCACACTTGATTGAGGTGTAGCTGGACTGTATCACTGTCTTCCTATTATCCTAGGAGATCAAAGCAGAGCACAAATAGAGGCTTAGTCTTTAAAATATTTGAAACAGATGCCTGGTTCTTTTTGGTGAAAATTCAGATTTTAAGGCAAACCACTTGTTTGCAAGATTTTATTTCTTTCCAGTGAAAAAGAGTCAAATTTGAATATAGCCTCCTCTTCTGTCCTCAATTTCAAGACCAGAATCATTGACTCTTTGCCTGAGAAAGGATTTGGCAAACCAAGTTTCTAGACTGTCTGAATTCCTTTTCGTAGAAATATAAAAGAAATCATTCACATTTTGAGTATCAAATGAAAAGAGCGTGATGTTTAAATTCCTGTAATTTTGTTAGTGGATCACTATTTAAATCTCATATTCATATTGTTGTATCATTTAGAAATTGAATCAGGATGTTTATTCCTGACTTCATGTTTTCACAAACTAAAAGGCACATTCTCCACAATCCTGGTTTTTTAAGTTCATTCAACAAGTATGAGTTTAATTTTTATTATTTTATTTTAACCCAATTTAAATGAGAAAATTAACTCAAATATTTATTGGGAGTCTACCAAGATCTAAGTACATTCATTCTGTTAGGCAGTGTATGGATAAAAATGCATATTTCGATACCATAAAATGAATACCAAGCAATAGATTTTTTTTACCATTAGAAAAAAAATTGCACACGCTGTAATAGGAAAACCCGAGTCTCAGGGTTCACAGAGGAAGTGATCTTTTGAAGGAGCTATGGGCATTTGCCAGGCAGCTATAATTTTAAATAAGGACACTTGCAAGCATATAAAAGTATAAGCGGCATAGTATATTTGGTGTACTTTTCGCCGTTCACTGTGATAGTGTTTAACACGGATATTAATTACACATTACCCAGAAACTTGGCAACATAAGACAACAGTAAATTTTTGTTATCTCAGTGGTTTCTGTGGGTCAGGATTTCAGTAATGACTCGTTTGAGTGATCGAGACTTGGACTAGCTCATGGAATTAGTGAAAATGTGAGTTGGGGCTGTACCTAACCAGAAGCCTTTCTAAGAATGGAACACGGTATCAACATTACTCAACTAGGATTCATGCTAACTGTTACTGAGAACCATCCTTTCCTCTCTGTGAATCTCTAGTTGCTAGAATGGTATTGTAGCAATGATTTTCAAGAACCTTCGTTTTCCTCTGTGAATCTCTTCAGGGGTCTCAAACTCGCGCCCTCGGGTCGTTTGCTGCCTCCGTACAACATTTTGTGACCCTGCCCTAGAGGAATCTTTTTTGTTTTGTTTTGTTTTAGTTGTTTGGGTCACACCCCGCAATGTTCAAGGCTTACTACTGACATTGCACTCAAGGATCACCCCGACTTTGCCTCCTGCGGCCTCCAGGTAAATTGAGTTTGAGACCCCTGCTAGATACTAGAATGTTCTTGTGACAATGATTTCTCAAGAAGTACTAAGGAAACCTCTTGACTAAGAATCCTCATTACCATGCATCCTATATTGTTGAGACAGGGTATCTGGAATTCTACATTTTGTAGGGAGGGATATCAAAAAATTTATGGGCATAATCTAAAATTAACTCCCAGAGGACCTCAGAAAGGAAAGGACAAGTTATGAAGCCGTTGCAGTTCGAAGGAGGTAGATTGTAACTGCAGTTCGAATCTTTAGATATGGAGAAAAAGTCAAGAATACCAGGCACAACTGGGATAGTTTTAAGAACATGTTACTTTGCCCTGGAGGGTGAGTGAACTTGAGAGCCTGAATGAGTGTGATCGTGAAAGAGTTACAGAAGTGGGAAAAATTCATTTTCAAGAAGTTTGATTCTTCTAAGCCATGTCCCAAATTGTTTCCAGTTTTCTTGATTTATAAAATAGGTAACACAATCTGAAAGTCTAGTTAGAGTTCAGAAAGTTAATTTTGTCCACATAAACTATCCAGACATAAAGCAAGGAGATAATGCCTCCAATTGTATAATTGGTCAAGGTGAGAAGCCTCAAGGTAGAAGACCCTGACACCTGCTGAGTAACGTAGCTTCTAACCTTTCTACAGGTCAGGTTACCTCTCTGTGTTTTGATTGATTTATTTAGGAAGTGAGACAGAAAAAAGGATATAGATGACCTAGACTAAAGATATGGGAAGAGCCAACATTTATAGGCCACGCAGTACAAGCATGATGGCCATGGACAGCCAATGATGAGTATGCATGTATGTCTGTCCCATAATTTACCAGGGCAAGACCATAGGATATTTGGGGCTCTGTAAGACTGCAGATGGGCTGGATAGGCCTAAAAATGATCAAGTATGCAGTAAATTACTCACCCTTGGCCTTTATGGTCCCTAAAATTCCTCCTAGGGCCAAAGAAACATAATTCAATTGGCTGAGCTCATACTTTGCATGAAGGACGTCTGGTACATGGTTCCCCGAACACTGTTTGGTGAATACCAAAAAATGCTTTATAATTCCAGCTTTTAAGTTCCATATTCAAAATGAATAAAGGCTATTTTGAGCCAGCCATTGTATATCTGTTTCTTATAAAATGTTTGTGACTAGCTTATTGAATGAATAGCTTTTCCACAAACTTTTGTTTTCTTTTTGGGCTATACTCAGGCATGCTTAAGACTTACTCCTGGTTCTGTGCTCAGGTTCATTCATGGTGGGGCTGTGGGGACAAAATGGTATTCTGAGGGATCAATCCTAGGCTAGCCACATGCAAATGCTATACCCCCTGTTCTATTACTCTTCCCCTATTCACAAACATTTAAGTTTGTTTTACAACAGTGTCAATAAATTTGAACATTTGCTGTAACTGAAGCTATTTATTTAACTTACTGTTTTGATCAGTTTTCTACAAATGCAGTTGATTTTCAATATTCGTGTGTGTGTCTGTGTGTGTGTGCTCAGGGGTTACTCCTGTTCCATGCTCAGAAATTGCTCCTGGCAGGCATGGGGGACATATGGGACACCCAGATTTGAACCAATGACCTTCTGCATGAAAGGCAAACGCCTTACCTCCATGCTATCTCTCCGGCCCTGATTTTCAATATTCTTTTTGAATGATTATATCATAGATCTTTTAATGCTTCCGTTTTATAGATATTGTCAGTTTATTTATTTATCATTCATCATCTAATATTTTCGGCAATGAAGTAAGAGGGACCTAGAGGGAAGAACAGCCACAATAGAGCTATCCTACCTTGCCACAGTTAGTGATGTAACAAACCAGGTGAGGTCTGATGAGTCCTCAGAGCTCTCTCATAGTGCTCTGCTGACAGTCTCAGAAAACTGAGACCCCAAACCCATTTAATCTACATAGCCTGGAAGTTGGTGCCTATCATCCAATTTTTCGGGAATCCATGGTTTTCAATGGAAACGTTTTGTTTTTAAAAAGTAAAAAAAAAGGCATCACAGTCTCCACCTAGATTTCCGGGTCATTTCTCTTTCATTGCATAAAAGTAATTCTGGAGAACACAGTAAAGCAAAATAATTTTCTTAAGTAAACAGAGAGAAAGAAGCGAGTTCCATAAATTAAAGGACATACCTCAAGTTTGAGGTGGATGAGCCCAGAATGGAACAGCAGGGTTGCATCAGGAAATAGTCTTCTGCTCTAGCACTCTACCAGTGGGAGTTTACTGCTAAGGGTTTGTCAAATACTTTGAATTCTGGTTGTCTTTCCTGAGTTCACAGTCCTTGCTAAATTCTCTCCTGAGAGATCTAGCCTTAGGAGTTGGTCTGGGTCTCCACTTTAGAACCAAGGACTGACAGGACAATGTCTTTTCTTATTATATTTTGATTTTATGACTTCCTGAAATTTATTGCCTAATTCAGTATCAGTAATGATCTCTATTAGGTTTTAAATGGTCCCACTTAGAGCTTTCTGACATTATGTGTTGATACATAAAATTCGCCAGTGTGTAGATGGAACTGAAGGGTATCATTAAGTAAGGCAGCAGAATCTAGGAAGTGGTCTGCAAAATGGACCTTAACAAGTCAGTTGGTATGGGGAGGAAATAGAAAGTGTTTGGGCATGGGGGCGGGACTTTGAAATGGTGGAGGAAAACAGGCACTACCAAAGATGGAGTCTGGTGTTGGAATGTGTGCAAAGATCCCCACCATTGACAGTATTGTAAAATTATAGATCACAGTGGCTAAACTAGAAAGAATTTATCCAGTACAAGTTGGGATGCCAACAATTCCAGAATGGAATGCATATTACTTACTTTGCAAACTCTGTTTTTAGGGCCAATGAGATAGTACAACAGGTAAAGCCCTCCATGTTCAGTCTCCAGCATCCTGTATAGTTCCCAGACACACTAAGACTGATCACTGAGCACAGAGCCAGGAGTAAGCCCTGTGTACTTCTGGGTATAAACCTACCTCAAAAAAAATTTTTTTCTCTTACAAACTGCCCTGCGTTAAAGGCTTCTATATAGATAAGAGTCCATTGCTAGGGTATTGTCTAAGATGGCTGGGAAGCCAGACAGGGTGTGATAACTTCTTTTTTTTTTTTTTTGGTTTTTGGGTCACACCCAGTGACACTCAGGGGTTACTCCTGGCTATGCACTCAGAAGTGGCTCCTGGCAAGCACGGGGGACCATATGGGAAACTGGGGGATCGAACCGCGGTCCGTCCTAGGTTAGCACAGGCACCTTACCTCCAGCGCCACCGCCCGGCCCCCCCCCCACCCCGCGATAACAACTTCTTTTCTGACAACATCTTGGTTTTATCTTTTTGGAAACTCATTGCCAGGCTCCCCCTATCTGACTCACTGACCTATAAACTGAATTATGGGGTGGGGAGGGGGGCACAAGTGGTGCTCAGGGGTTACTCCTGGCTCTGCATTCACAAATTATTTGTGGCAGTGCTTGGGGACTGTGTTGAGTGCCAGGGATCAAAGTTGAGTCCACTATATACAAGGCAAAAACCCTACCTACCTGCTGTGATATCACTCCAACCTATGAATTGAATTTTTAAAAATGTATACTGATTTCTTATTCTTAAAAAAAATGTAAGATTTTATTAAAGTTTTTTTTCCAAATAATTGGAATTGAAATGATAGAAATTAACAGACTTTTTCAGTAAACAGTCAGCTAGTGTATTTTCAATATTTTATTTGTTTCTTTTGGGGGGATTGGGGAGCCACACCTACCAATGCCCAGAAGTTGCTCTCCACTCTGCACTCAGAACTGACTTCTGACAGAATTAGGGGACTATATGGGATGCCTAGGATCAAACCCAGGTTAGTCACATGCAAAGCAAGCACCCTACCTACTGTACTGTCTCCCCTACCACAACATATATATTTGTGAACGATGAACTGTAAAAATTGTTTAGCTCTGCTTTATTTTTAAAGGAATGAGCCTGACTGATCTAATATATATCTTATGGATGATGAAATTTTATTTTCTGGTAATTTCTATATCATCAAATTTACTCTCAGCTATTGTATTACCTATCCAATTCTTAGTGTTCCTTATCACCTTCTTTGCCCAAAAGATAAGGTTAAAATACCCTCAGGGTAAGAAAATCATAGTTTTTTCAGAATAAATTGAATTTACATGTTCTAAATCCTTGTAAATACTTATATTTAAAATTATTAATATTGATACAGATTTCAGAGGTATATCATTTTTAAATCAAAATTTATATAAACTTTATTATGTTCATGAACTAAAAGTCTTCACTCCAAGAGAAGAATATTACTTGTATTTTACAAATCTTGAAACTGATTTTTGGAAAGAATAACAGCTGTTAATTATAAAAGAACCTTGCGATGAAAGAAATTGAGTGGGGAGGAATAGGTAGACAGGAAGCAACAGGGAGCAGGGCTCAAGGGGATCCAAGTATTTTGGTGGTGGAAATGATTGAAAGAACAAACTATCCAATTCATAGAACCAGCAACACTGATAAGATAAAGATTTCAACAGTAGGGCCCGGAGAGATAGCACTGTGGCGTTTGCCTTGCAAGCAGACAATCTAGGACCAAAGGTGGTTGGTTCGAATCCCGGTGTCCCATATGGTCCCCCGTGCCTGCCAGGAGCAATTTCTGAGCAGACAGCCAGGAGTAACCCCTGAGCTCCGCCGGGTGTGGCCCAAGCCCAAAGACCCAAAAAAAAAAAAAAGATTTCAACAGCCAAACTTAAAAATGTGTCTGTCAAGATGACAGTTTGGTGTGAGGATGGCCCCCATCCTGAGAAAAAGACAGACATTGATGGTGGGATTGGTGGTCCTCAAACTACGGCCTGCGGGCCACATACTATATTTATTTCCATTTTGTTTCTTCACTTCAAAATAAGATATATGCAGTGTGCATAGGAATTTGTTAGTAGTTTTTGTTTTTACTATAGTCTGGCCTCCAATGATCTGAGGGACAGTGAACTCGCCCCGTTTAAAAAGTTTGAGGACCCCTGTGTTAGGACATTTTATATCTAACATACTATTCTCCCAATGACTACTTCTCCTAAGACTCATGTTTAGAATGTTCTAGACCCAGGAGTTAAGCTTGTCTATCTTCCAGAGCCCATAACCCTTTTTCTTACTTGTTTTTGAGTTGTGTCTGTTAGTACCCAGGGATTACTCCTGGCTCTGTACTCAGGGCTTCTTCCTGCTAGTACTCAGGGGACCATATGTGGTGCGGTGCTGGGGGTCAAACTGGGCTTCCTCTACTCTTATGACCCTAATTTTTGTTTTAATTGGCGCAGGGGGCGGGACACATAGTTGGTGGTAGGTAGTCAAGGACCATACCGGGGACTATGTTGAGGGGCCACATCTGGCAGTGATGGGGCACCATATTGTTTGGAATATCCATTCACACAACAAATTGAAGCTTTTGTTGCTCTTCCCTGTTCTCCAGTCACTGTATTGCTCTGAGCCTACTCGCTCCTTATTAGATCATGTAGCTTCACATGCTTCAGTCACATTTTTGATTCCTGACTCACCCTGTCTTTTCACTTGCTTGTATCCTTGCTTTTCTCTCAAGATCCAGAGTTTCCCTTTCTGGCCATTTTGTGCCGCATATTCCAGCACAATGGTTCCACTCTGACCCTAGATTTCAGAAACAAAGGATACTCAGTCAACTCTTAGCAAGCTTTGTGTTAGAATCAAATCTCTCCCTTCTTGGCCCTTCTTCCTTAGATGGGATTATGTTTGCACCAAAAAAAAATTCTCTAATTGGAGACTATGGAGCTTGCTGTTGTCGCAGGTTATTTACTTCCGAATTCTCCTGACTCCAAGCTCAGTTGTTACCGGTCACAAATTGTAGGATTTTTGGTATTTCTATACTGACCCTCTTGCCATAATTTTTTTTTAATTTTTAAATAATTAAACTTTCCTTAAGCATTAATTATTAGTGACAATGAGGTAGGGGTTTCTATCTAGGGTTTGTGTTGGGCTAAGCATTTGAAACTTGGAAATGTTAGAGAAAATAGCTATACAGGAGGTTTTATTCTCAAGTGAAAAAAATGGTAGAGAAAATATTCTTCCTAATTTTTGTTTTTTTTCCCAACTCATTTTTTTTTTTTTACCCAAAGCCTGGATTACTCCCAAGGTGAAAGGGGTGATGTCTGGAAATCGTTAATCCATGGGATTTGTTCATGGTGTATAAAATTCTCAGAAAGAATTTGCTTTTTAAATATGATTTCCTGATTGACTATGGCAGACATAAATCCAGGAAGAACAACTCAGTCAGAGCAGCCAAGATCCCTCTCAGCCTCTCAAATATATTACGTGTGTGTGTGTGTGTGTGTGTGTGTGTGTGTGTGTGTGTGTGTGTACACGTGCGTGCGTGCATGCATCTGTGTGTCTGAATCTGTGTGTGTGGTGGAAATAGATTTTTCATATGGACATGAGAGCTGGTCTTCAGTAAGAATCATGGCACTGGGGTGGGAGTGGAATGGAAGAGGTAGGACAGAGAGGGTACAATGGCAATGGGGAAGGAAGTAGTTACTTGGGGGAGGTGACAGAAGGTGGTAAACGTTATACATGAAACCCTCTCAGTACTATAAACTGTAGTCCGAAAGCAAGGGGTTTGCAGCCATAGAGACAGGCTAGGCTATGGGGTAGTAGGGACTTCATAATAAATAAAGATTATTGGATAGCTTAGGAAGACTGAGAAGAGGAAAGGAAGAGAATAATAAGCTGTGGATACAAAGCTGGGTTTAGGGACATATAGGTGTATGCCTTGCAGAAATTAGCCATTACTCCCTGAGAACCTAACTTTATGTTGTTTTATAATAATGAGAGGAAGTAGTTGAGGAGACCTCCTTGGAGCCTCCTTTCCTTACACAGGTTTCAGATTTGGAAGTACTCCTGTTACAGAAGCATTCTCATCCTCTCTCTCCGTTATACAGTTCTTGGGTCATGCTATTTTCAGAGAAAGCTAAGCTGGACTAAGCTGAAAGTGTTGGCACAGGGCCATTTAGCTCAAATCTTTTCTTCCATCTTGCCCTTACACCCTCAGGCCACTGCAAGAATATACATGTATATTTTTCAAGACTCCAAAGCACAAATGTTTCCAGCCTGCCACAGTTTGTTTCCTGATCATTTCCGACTTCAGCATTAAGATATCAGATTCCTATATGTGAGTTGTTTTTAAATAGAGCAGCTACCTATTTCTGATCGTCCTATGGAGCTGGTTTATCTTTCTGATCTTTATACAGATAAGTTTATATTTCTCCCTTGCACTCCAGATAATGGGGTAATTAATGTCCTCTGACCTGCACCTTTTTAAGCCAAGTTCTTTTAATGTTTTATAAATTATTTTGGATTTGGTGTCACACTTGGCGGTGCTTCAGGTTAAGCCTGGCTGTGCACAGGGGACCAAATGCAGTGCTGGAGATCATAACCAGTGTCAGTTGTATGCAAAGCAAGCACCTTCTATGCTGGACTGTTGTCTCTCCAGCACAGAACAAGTTTTTCTTATGCACCGTTTAATGAGTACCCACGCCTCCTATAGATCTCAAACCCAGAGATTTTTCAGTAGCCAGTTTCACTGTGAGCATTACACCATAGATGTGACTTTCTGTATATTCGTTGTATTTGATTAGATGACAAAGTTGAAATAACAATGTGACCATTGACAAATTATCTTTCTCTAAGTCTTCTGTGTAAGCATGTGTGCTTTTAACCTACCTTGAAGTAACTTTTAATCATAGCCATCTCCTCCAGAGATGACCTGCTTCAAGGCCCCTGTCCAGATTCTCTATCAAAGTTGAACCTTGGGGCCCGGGAGATAGCATGGAGGTAAGGCATTTGCCTTTCATGCAAAAAGGTCATCGGTTCGAATCCCGGTGCCCCATATGGTCCCCCCGTGCCTGCCAGGAGCAATTTCTGAGCATGGAGCTAGGAGTAACCCCTGAGCACTGCCGGGTGTGACCCCCCCAAAAAAAAACCCCCCAAAAAAAAGTTGTACCTTACCAGCTTATCATGACTGACTCTTCCATGGAGGTTGAGAAGGAGCACTTGGGTGTGCTTTGGATAAGTGATTCTTTTGTTGTTCCTTCTGTTTGATATGCTCTCACTGTCAACAGGTTCCTTCCAGTTACCCTGGGCAGCTCCATTTGGCTTTTTTCTTTACTCCCAATACAGTTGGTATGTTGTATGAAAGAAAGAAAATGAAATGTTGTGGTCAAATTGTTACTGTGTTTGCCACAATAGGTGTATTGCATGGGCAGGATTGACAGTACTACAGGTTGGGCACTTGCCTTGTACACCACCAGACTCAGATTTAATCCGCAGCACCCCATAAGGTCCCCAAAGTCTACCAGGAGTGATCCCTGAATGTAGATTGAGGAGTAAGCCATGAGCACTACTGGGTGTAACCTCTGTCCCAGAGAAAGATGTTTTGTGCCTTTTTTTTTTTTTCAGATCTATCTGCCTGGCATAGACATGATAATGCCAAGAAGTAGTGTTGTACTTGACTGCAACAAACAATTATAACAAACAGTTCTACCTATGCCTCAGAGTATACGAATGGAGTGCAGGCTTTCCATTTCAGTTGGGTTTGAAACTCGGCATGCAGGGATTGAAAAGGCACCATTATTGCATGTGCCCAACTGCCAGTCTCATGCTGCCTACCTTGTTGGATAGCATTCGCTATTTTTGGCTTTCCTGCTCACAAAGTGTGACCCTCTCTTCTGCTTCTTTGTCTTATTCTTTTCCATATGTAGACCTCCCTTATTCTCATTAATAAGGGTGTATCTAACCTTGAAACTTCACTTTGTAGTAGGAAGTCGTCATTTCACTATTGTATGTATAGACATAATAATAGTTAACCTCTACATTTGTCACTAAAACATAATACATTAATGAGGCAAGCCACAAACCAAGAACTGAATTGAGATGGCCTTTCTCATTTTTACTTACTTCTCAAGAGTAAGGACAGGGGTGTGGGGGTTAAGAATGAGAAGAAATGGGGGCCGGGCGGTGGCGCTGGAGGTAAGGTGCCTGCCTTGCCTTGTGCTAACCTAGGACGGACCGCAGTTTGAATCCCCCGGTTCCCCATATGGTCCCCCGTGCCTGCCAGGAGCTACTTCTGAGCGAATAGCCAGGAGTAATCCCTGAGCGTCACCGAGTGTGGCCAAAAAAAAAAAAAAAAAAAAA
>PVKC010006563.1:0-30909 GCA_004027635.1 Crocidura indochinensis
TTCCTGGAAATTTTCTTCCTGTGTCTCTGGGACTCCAATGATCCTTAAGTTGTTTCTGTTGATCTTATCATAGACTTCTATTTTCATCTGTTCCCATTCTTTGCCTATTTTTTCCATTGTCTGTTCGTTTGTTTTGAGTTTTTTTTTCCAATCTCTCCCGCTGTATGGAGTTGTTATTTATCTCATCTTCCACAGCACCGATTCTGTTCTCAGCTTCTTCTACCCTGGTGTTGAGAGCATCCATTTTACCCTTTAATTCATTTACTGAGTTTTTCAGGTCTATTAGTTGACATGTTATTTCAGTTTGGAGTTTTGCGATTTGTGTCATATTTTCTTGGTTCTTATTAGTGTTGTGTTCAACTCGGTCCATGGTTTCTTTGAGTTCTTTGAGCGTCTTCCATGTTGTTTTTCTAAAGTCCTTATCTGAGAGATTGATTAGTTCGTTGGTCATTATCTGGTCATCAGAATTGTCTTCTTCGTTCTCTATGTCTGACCTTGGCCTGCGTTGTTTCCCCATTGTCACACTAGTATTGTGTGTTTTTCTACGTGTTGCGGTGGTATTCATTGGGTAGATGATGTGCGCAGCCAGACACCTCTGATTCTAGCCTTTCCAGGTGTGTCGGTTAGCCTACAAGGGAGTGGAGTCCTCCGTGGATGAGGCCTCCAAAGGATCAAATCTTGGGCCTAGGCATATAGCAGAGAAGACAATCCAGAGAGAAATGCTGGGCTTCTGTGATCCAGCACAGTCCTTAGTGTGTTTTTTTTCTTCTTGTGCTTTCCTTAGAAAGATCGCACGATTGCATAGCGAAGCGGAGCGGCTGTGCTCTTCTGCAGCCTATTATTAGCCCACTCCCACGAGGTTCAGATAACAGCAGAGGACAAAGAAACACAAAGAAAAGACAAGACTTACAGTTCTTAGCAGTCAGCCCTACTGGGCAGGCGTGGATGCGTAGAAATTCCCAGCCTGACGTCACAATCAGGGGACCTTGCTTTGCAGAGTACTTGCTATAGCCGGTTTTCAGTCTAATGAGGTGTTCCTGGGTGTTTCCACCCTAGGATGGACCTCTGGGAGAGCGAGTCTTTTTGGAGCCGGTTGGTCCACTCCCACGAGGTCCAGATGACAGCAGAGGACAAAGAAACACAAAGAAAAGACAAGACTTACAGTTCTTAGCAGTCAGCTCTACTCGGCAGGCGTGGATGCAGAGTGTGTAGATCTCTTTTGAGAATAGGGTGAGCCTATGGTACTGGCTGAATGCAGACATGGCAACTGTGTTTGTAGAGCCAAGAGTCTTTTTTATTAGAAATTACCTACTACTCATTTTTTCTTTATGTACTATATAACTGAAAGAATCCAATATTTTTATTTCTCCTGTTTTCTTTTAATTAAAATGACCACCTCCAATTTCATCCATGCTGTAGCAAACTCAGGATTCCAGGTTTCAGTTGCTGAGAACCATTCTATTGTGAGATCTCTATCTCTACCCACATATCACATCTTTATCCACTCTGCTATAACTAGACATTAGGGTTGTATCTAGCCCTTCACTATTATAAATAACCAGATAATGAACATATATCTTTCCAAATTAGTATTTTTGAGTCCTCTGAATAGACATTAGAAGTGAAATTATTATAAATAATTTGAATTCTTACAAACATTCAGAGAAGATTTACTAGTTTTACTCATGAATTCTCCAACAACTGAAGACACACGACTTTTTCCTAGGATCTTCTATGAAGCAAAAAATAAATAAAATAAAGAAGTGAAATTATTGAATCATATGATATTCTAGTTTGCTTTTTTTGAGAAGTCTCTGGAATGTTTTCCCTAAAAGTTGAACTAGTTTACATTCCTACCAATAGTTTCCCCCAACAGCATTTGTTGAAGGACTTTCCTTTATCCATTTATGTTTTTGGTTCTTTTGTAGTAAATTAGCTCTCTCTACAGCTAGGAATTTATCAATGGGACCTTAATTTTATTCCATTGATCCATAGTGTCTTTAATTCTATGACTTACTAGTAGAGTTTAAAGCTTTTATTTCAATGCCACAGTGTTTTGGTTACTTTGGCTTTATAGTAGAGTTTAAAGTAAGGGAATAAAAGAGCCTTAGAGATATCTGAATGACCACATACTTTTCATGCAGGGTGCATGGTCCCCTGAGTACCACCAAGACCTCTGAGTACAGTCAGAAGTAGCACTGCCAGGAGTAGCCCCAAAAGAAAAACAAATTGAAGTCATAGAATGCAATGTTTTCCACTGTACCCTCTTCTCAGTATAAAAGGGGTTCCATACAAAAGTTAGTGATATTTATTCAATGTTCCTAAAAAAAAAAAGCCATTGAAAGTTGGCTAGGGATTGCACAAAATCAATATAACAGCTTTGGTAGAATTATAATTATTTTGGGGGGGTTTATCCCAACGAGATACTTAGGGAACCCAGAAGCCAGTTCAGCAATTTTTATGCAATAGGGCAGAAATTCAGGGGTAGGGCCTGAGGATATGGATACATAGGCCCTAAGGACCTATAGAACACTAGAGTCAATCTGGCAATTTTGAGTGTTCCAGAGTCATACACAATGATGCTTAGGGGCCTCTAGAATCTTTTGGGAGACAAGATACTGCCAGAACTTGAACCAGGTTTGAAGGTTTGTGGCATGCAAGACACATGCACTAACTCTTCTGTCATCTCCCTGGTCTCTGTAATGTCAATATTAATTCTTCTAACTTACGTCCATAGAAAGTCTTTTCATCTCTTTGAATCTTCTATTTATTTTAATACTGGTTTATAAATTTTGAATGTACTGTATTTATATTTTTTTACTAAAATTTATCTCTAGGTCCTTTACTTTGTGGTCACATTGTAAAAGGGATTTTTCTTCTATTCTAGCCCATTGGTTACATGTAGAACTATGACAGATTTTGTCATTCATTTTTGTAGCCTGACACTTTACTGTAATATTTATTAATAATATTATTTTTGTAGAGTGTTTGGGGTTTTGTAAAAAAATTAACATGCCACTAGCAAAATAATAACTAATGATGAAATGACTAATTTTTTTTCTTGCCAAATTTTATCTGTTTCTTTTTTACTGCTTTTTTTTTTTTTTTTGGTTTAACTGATAGGGCAAGGTTTTTCGTTTTTTTTTTTTTTTTTTTTTTTTTTTTTTTTTTTTTTTTTTTTTTTTTTTTTTTTTTTTTTTTTTTTTTTTTTTTTTTTTTTTTTTTTTTTTTTTTTTTGGTTTAACTGATAGGGCAAGGTTTTTCGATTTTTTTCTTTGTTTTTTTTCTTTTCTTTCTCTTTTCCTTTTCTTTTCTTTTCTCTTTTACTTTTTTAGTTCTTTCCTTTTCTTATTTCATTTTGGTTTTTGGGCCTCACCAGGCGGCACTCAGGGGCCACTCCTGGCTCTGCACTCAGAAATCGCTTCTGGCAGACCATATGGAATACTGGAAATTGAAACCCATGGTCCATTCTGGGCACACCGCATGCGAAGCAAATGCCCTAGAGTTGTGCTATCTCTCCAGCCCCTGTTTTTTCCATTTTAAAATACATTTGAAACTGAATATTCTTGTCTTTTTTTTGAACTGAGAGAAAAAGCCAGTCAGATTTTCCCCATTGAGAATGATGTTAGCTGTGGGTTGGTATATCTACTAATTTGTTAATACATCATCTACTCTGATGAATTTTGTTCTATACCCTTTTTGTTCAGTTTTTTGTAAACCAAAAAGACAGTTTTTGTAAAAACTGTCTAAATCCTCCTCTATTGACATTATATTTTAATATTTTCTATTATTGATGTAGTATATCACGTTAATTTAAATGTGTGCATTGAATCATTTTATGGCTCTATAATAAATAGCATTCAGTTGCCATGGTGTATGATTATTTTAATGTTTCTGTATTTGGTTTGTAAGCTTTTGTTGAGGATATTTACCTCACTACAACTAGTCTTGCAAGGAGTGTTCTTTTTTTCCTCACTTCCCTTTGTCTTCTATCATTAGGTATGTTTAAAAACACTTCTATTTCCAACATAACAATTATTAAGCATTCTAGATATCTGTTCTGATAATACTTTGCACAAGTTATGCTCTTTCCAAGGAAATCTTCTTCAATCAATAATTGAACAATTGCGGCATGCATGCAAAAACATTTACTTACCTCTTTTCTCTTACAGGCTTCTCTATCTAAAGGATTATTTTATCTCTAGAGTTTCTTGGGCAATAATTGCATAATAATCAAACTTTTCCCTCTGCCAAATACCTCTCATTTTTTATACACAAAACTGTTACTCCTGAAAGTATTAAAAGCTCATATGTCAATATCAGAATTTCAATGTCTGTTTACTTGGAATCCACCCTGCTCTGAGACAATTAGAGTCAAAAGTTGATCCCAAGAAACAGACTAACATTTTGGAGCTAGATAGCCCTCTAACTGAAGAATAATGATTCTTACTTCAATACAACTATTAATAATTCACTGACAAGGATCTGCAATATGATATTGATAGAAGAAAGTTTACTGGGGCATAAAAAATCTCAGATATACAAGAGAAAGGAAGTGTGTCTTTAGAATATGGTTATAATTTTTACATTCCTTCTATTAATAACAAACTATCCCTTTCCCTTAAATTTGAATGTTTGTAATTGCTTTGATCAACACAGTACATAAGAATACATACAAGTACATACAAGTATGATGTGACATTTAAGAGTATGATAAAAGGGACTGGGTGGTGGCACTGGAGGTAAGGTGCCTGCCTTACCGCGCTATCTTTGGATGGACCGTGGTTCGATCCCCCGTGCCCCATATGGTCCCCCAGGCCAGTGGCGACTTCTGAGCGCATAGCCAGGAGTAACCCCTGAGCGTCACTGGGTGTGGCCCAAAAACCAAAAAAAAAAAAAAAAAGAGTATGATAAAAGGGGCAGGAGTGATAGTGTAAGGTAGGGTAAGGGTTTGTCTTGCTTGTGGCTGACCTGAGTGTCTATCCTTGGTGTCCCATATGATCCCCTGAGCACTGCCAGAAGTGATTCTGGAGAACAGAGCCAGAAATAAGCTCTAAATACTGCCAGGTGTAACCTCCCAAACCAAAAAATAAAATATACAAATAAAAGTCAATTTGTGATCATTATTCCTCACAATGCAGTTTACGAAAGTCATTGAAGACTTACTGAGCTGGTTAGTACGGGTTGAGTTTTTTACATAAATCTTTTACATATTGGACCGATATGGTCCCAGTAAGTTTGCTGTGCTACTATTGTACTGCTAGTGCTGTGAAACGTGGAGAAGGTGTCACTCCCAAAGCTGTGGAACTGAACTAGTTACATGTCTATGCTGATAGATTGTACATACTGCTGAGCGTCTCTGGAAGGGAGGGGAAATGTGCTTGTGCCCATTCCAAGAAGACATCCGAGTTTTCAACCTGAATATCCATCTTACCTGAGTTGATTTGGTGAGTTGGTGTAATTTATTGGCCTGTTAACTTTTAAGATTTGTGCCACCATATGACACATATAGTCAACTACTTTGAAATTGCCAAACTATTAATAAGCTATAAAGAACAGCCCCAAATGAGTTCAGAAACGTATGACTGAAACAATTTTGTTTCAAAATTGTATGAACAATTTTGTAATTGTGTCCCTCATGGTGATTCAATATTTAAAAAATGAAACCCAATCTACAACAAGCTATACACAGAGGGGACCAGTTACACTAGCAGTCCAGGGGGCAAAAGAGGGGGATATGGGATGCATGCTGGGAAAAGGGGTGGAGGGAGGACAACGCTGGTGGTGGGAATGGCCCTGATTCATTGTCACATTGTACCTTAAATATTACTGTGAAAGATTCATAATTCATTTTGGTTGCAATAAAAAATTAAAATAAGAAAGAATCCATATTTTAGTTAACTTAGCACTGGAACCAGTATATGATGAAAGATGAAATTTATCAATCTCAATACTATTAATATATGAAGTCAGATCATTTTTATCTTGTAGAGCTGCCACTCTATACACTACAGGATTTTTAAGTCTCTGATCATACCTACTAGATACTTCCTTTCCTCAAGTTGTGATAAATAAAAACATATTTGGTATTCTGTAGAGGCCACACATAAACTACTCCTATAATTAAATTCAGTTTACAGCTTTGAATAACACCCACATTTCATCCTCTCCAGCATGTATCATAAGGATATCTTCTCAAATATCATGAAACAAAGAAAATCTGTTTCTTTCCTGAAGTTTCTTTATGTCCAATTCCTGTCCTGAAAAACATCACAAAAAATTAAAATTTTTCTTGTATGCCATTTGGAGAGATGATTTTCTTTTGTTTGAGAGCTATACCTGGCAGCTCAGGATTTACTTTTGACTCTGCACTCAAGGATCACTTCTGGTGGGACTTGGGGGACCATTTGGGGCTCTAGAGATTGAATGCAAAAGAAAGACCCAGAAGACAAGCATCCTGTATTCTATACTATCTCTCTGGCCTCCAGGAGATGATTCTTAAATGCAGTAATAGATAACCAGAACAAGGAAAAATAGTAATTACAACGACTAAGGAATTGATTACTGTAGTTGGAAGCAATAAATTCACTGGAGAATATAATAAATAAAACCAAGGATGATTAATCACTGGTTTAACAGTAAAAATGTTATACTTGGAAGCATATCTAAGGATCCCCATTTATGCAGAAAAAAAATAAAATTCCTAACTTAATTTATAAAAGTAGAAATATTATTTAAGAGTCTGATTTCTCAGGTTTGGAAAATTTCCATGCCAAAAAAGGGGCTATATTTAAAGAAGGAATCATGAGATATAGTAATGATATATATGATATAGATATATAAATTAATGCCCTCAACAAAATCTTAAATCTTCATATACTCCTAGCTTTCTTTTTTTTTTTTTTTTGGTTTTTGGGTCACACCCGGCATTGCTCAGGGGTTACTCCTGGCTCCATGCTCAGAAATTGCTCCTGGCAGGCATGGGGGACCATATGGGACACTGGGATTCGAACTGATGACCTTTTGCATGAAAGGCAAACACCTTACCTCCATGCTATCTCCTGGGCCCCATACTCCTAACTTTCTTAGTTTAAAGTATTGGGCAAATTTCTCTTAATTTCTCTCTTCTCTACTGGCCTTAAGATAACATGTCTTTAGTCTTAGGTTTATTTGCTTTCTTAATCATGAGGTCAGTGAGTAGGTCTACATCCCAGCTCATTCCAAGGAGAAAAGGACTAGGATACTGTGACTAGAAAAGGGCAATTCAAAGAAGACTCACTAGGTGTTAGCAAAAATTTAGACAATTTGTGTGGAAGTGGATCTCAGGCTACTGAATCAAATAGGGAGGAAAGAAGAGTTTCTGTGAGAATACTTTTGAGTATCCCAACATTTAGCATCCTGGGAAATATTTTAGGAGATATTGTTTTAGAGTACTGTTCTTACAAATTTAAAGGAAGACAATGTTTTTGTTGCTTCGTTTTTGCTTTTGGGCCACATCTGGTGGCGTTTAGAGATTACTCTTGGCTCTTCTCTCAGAAATGACTTTTGGCAGGCTTAGGGACCATATGGGATGCTGGGGCTCAAACTCATGTTGGCCACATGCAAGGCGAATGCCCAACCTGCTGTGCTATCACTCTGGACTGAAATAAAAGGCTTTCTAAAATGTTATTTTTCTGGGGCCAGAGAGATATCATGGAACTAATGTGTTTGCCTTGCATGCACAAGGACGGTTGTTCGCATCCCGGCATCCCATATGGTCCCCAGAGCCTGCCAGGAGCTATTTCTGAGCATAGAATCAGGAGTAACCCCTGAGTGCTATTGGGTGTGATCCCCCCCAAAAAAACTAAAATGTTATATTTCTATGATAAATAATAGGGATAATAACAAAAAGCTATGCGAACTGGGTATTGTAGTATAGATATACCATATAATTGAGTAAAATCAACACTCACATCTGTGGATGGGCCCAAAAGAAATAATCTATCAAAGAACTAAAGAGTGTACCAATAAGAAGATGATAATATTAATGACATGCTTGATTTTCTTCTTTTGGTCGTGGCCAACATGAGGAAACGCTATTATAGAATTAAGGCCCCTAATAATAGTGGATTTTAAAGGAAAATAATTCCTAGGGATTGATTTGTACATTCTAGAGCTCCCATTCAATGACTGTGAATTAGACAAAATTAGACAAAATATGTCAAATTGCTTCATAAATTATAAGTGTTATCTCTCTAAATGCCTAGAATTTTCATCTCTTAGGTTTTAAGAATATGTTATCATAGCTCTTTATCTCAATTAAATACTAATGTGTCTGAAATATAGAAGGAAATTACTACAGGATTAAGGAATTTGACCATGAATTTTTTTTTTTTTTGCTAAGAAATGAGAAATCAGTGGATGGAGTGGTGGTGCAAGCTGTAAGGCAGCTGCCTTGTCTTCACTAGCCTAGGACAGACCGAGGTTTGATGCCCTGGTGTCCCATATGGTTCCCCAAGACAGGAGTGATTTCTGAGCACATAACTAGGAGTAACCCCTGAGCATCCATCACTGGGTGTGACCTAAAAATGAGAGAAAGAGAGAGAGAGATCACTACACAATATTTTTCAGTTACCTGTAGTTAAAAAATAAACTGTTCAGTAGACTTAAATGTTTCTTTGTATATTTCCTTATCTGTATCTTATATGAGGATGCTTATTCCTATATCTTTTAAAGTTAAATTACTATATTTCCCTATTTATTCTGTATCATGCAGCTCATCCACAGAAATGGATTTCTTTTCCCTTTGGTTGGTTAAATTCTTATTCGTATTAAGTATAGCTCAGCAATTATAGAGAGCTCATTTTTGTTTTAATTATTATTCTTTCTGAGTAGACCTAATAAACTTTCTGGGACAAAAAATTAAGGACTTATTAAATTTAGAATGATCAAGATATAGAACAATGTTTAGAAATTATTTAACCAGTCAAGTTGTTTATTATGCTAAAATATGCACCCTCTTAAATAAACCAGTTTCTGAGCCTCCATGTACTATAGAACATGTAATTAGTGAGCAAAATATATAAAAACTGTTCTGAACCTTAATAGCTTTTGATTCAAAGGAAAAATAATGAAGATAAAATAAAGAAGAGAGGTGGGAAATAGGTACAGAAAGAAAAGTCATGCCTGACATAACATATGTCTGACAGAATATATGACTTCATTACCTTTGTCCATGTGTGGATGTTTGGTCAACATAAAATTTGCATTTAGATGTATTTTCTTTAGGCTCTTTCTTAAACTAAGCTTGTTATTCAATATGGGGTTGTTTAATTTAAATTTTTATTTTAAAATACATTTATGATTTATTATGATTAGCAAATGTTTTATTTTAATGTTTATTTATAGAACCAATGTATCTGGGTCTTATAAAATTTTCTCTGAGAGAAATGAACTGTGAGTAGAAAAAGTTTAAGATGCCCTCCTTTGCAACTTGTTAAACTTACTTAGGCAATGGTTTTTGGAGTTTGGTTAAGATTGATTGAGAAGAAAATTCTGGGTTTTTTTTTAGTGTATAATTGATTTGTTTTTAATTATTCAAGTTAAAAAGGGGTGATTGACAAACACGAAATGCGTCTGTGATTCAAGCATATCTTAAAAAATTTAAAATGTGGCCCTTCATAGTTTCAATATTGATTACACAGAAAATTAAAAGAACATGATTCAAAAAACATCATTAGGCACAAACAAATTCTCTATCTTCAACCACTTAAAACTATCAACTGTAACTAGTAGTATTTGTAATCTGAGATACAAACTGCTAGGTATTTATGATAGTTGTTCTCAGAACAAGAGTTCTTGGGACCGGAGTGGTGACGCAAGCAGAAGGGTGGACTGAGTTTTGATCCCCCAGCGTCTCATATGGTCCCCCAAGTCAGAAACAATTTATGAATGCATAGCCAGGAGTAACCCCTAAGAATCACTGGGTGTGCCCCCCCCAAAAAAAAGAAGGAAAGAAAGAGTTCTTTATATTTGGGTGACAAAGATCTGTCCAGGTACTTGGTCACTTAAACTTTATTTGTTTATTTAAATATACTTATTCAGGTCCCATATATCTGTAGCATATGAGAAGGGGATCCTGATGGTCTGTGAAGGAAAAATATAACTTCATAAAAGACCTATTTCTGATCCCCTGAGCGAGATGCACCATCCAAATATTGGGGCAGTCCAGAAATGGCAGAACCAGCAAACAACAGAGCACTAACAACTTTTGAACATCTGTGCCTTTCGTTTGTTTGTAATGATATTTGTAATGCATTTATAATGACAAAGAAAATAACACTAAAAAAGCTCATCTTCAAAAATGGGAGAAAATCAGAGGCCTAAATTTCTGCATTAAATTTTCCCTATGCATTCTATCCTTTTCTATCTACTAAATATCTCTTTGCTCTCAATTGCTTTCTTCTAATCATACCTCTGAGATGATTTTGTTGCGACATTTCTCTTGGCACCTTCTAAATTTGGTTTACTAAAATTAGATTCAGGTAATTTTTATGAGAATTTATGAAAAAGAACTCCCTAGCCATCATAATTTAAAAATAGCAAATTTTAAAACATACATAACCATATATGAGGGATCATATATGACTTTAAAAAAAAACCACCGGTTACTTACAGAACACCCTACAAGTGATTCTATTTATTGTGTTACTCACATAGATTAAAATGTTTTAAATTTTTATATTAATGACTTCTCAGAAGTTTAATATTTTTTCAGATGACCAAAACTAAAGTCTTCTTTTATCTAAACACTTGCTTACCACTGACCATCTTTCCTTTCCAAGAACAAAATTGGGCGCATTGATTTTTTAGCTGTCAATTTTTTTTTTGTACAAGTTCCTTCCAACTCAATTTTAACTGCATTTTAGGACTGGTTAAATATATGGATCTTTAGATTTTTGTGCTACTGACAAAAGACAGATAGCTTTTCATTAAGTCCACTCTTCTGGAATAGCTCTTCGATGATGATTGCTTTTCTTGTACTTTCTCATTTTGGCTTACTTCTGCTAACCTTGAATCACACTGGCCCAGGCCAACCAGGTCAGCAATTCAATGAATTCCAAACTATACCTAGCAGCCAAATTGAAGGAGCATTACTGAAATTAACTGCCCTAAGGGTCCGGGTAATATTGGGGAGACAAAACAAGGCAAAATTGTATTCAAGTACAGGATCGAAAAACCACCTTGATTGAAATCTCCTATTAATCCTTGTTACCCACATGGATGGCCATTTGACTAGAGGAAAAACAAAAACTAAAATGCATGCATGTCAAAATGTTTACTCCTTTATATTGTCAAAAAATCATCATAAATCTTCTGGTTAAGTTTAGAGGTTTCTTAATTTATATTTTTATTAATTTGTGCATGTGTTTGTTAATATGTATTTATTATGTATTTTAATGTATATTATGTATGTATGTATTATGTTTATTATTCATATTATTGTATGTATTTATTAATATAGTACTTATTTATCATTTAATTAGGGCATTTAAAATTTCTTTGGCTTTGAAGCCACACCTGGCTGTGCTCAGGCATCATCCTAGTGGACTCAGGGAACCATATGAGGTAACAGGAATCAAACTCAGTTTGGGGATGTTGCAGGGCAAGCACTTTACCTGCTGTACTATTGCTCCATCCTCATTTTAATATTATCCAGTTTCACTTATATTTTTATGATGAAAAAATTTTTATAATTTTTTTTTTGGTTTTGAGGCTACACATAGCGATGCCTAGAGGCTACTCCTGGTTCTACACTCAGGATTTACTCCTGGCATGCTTGAGGTACCAATGGGATACTAGGAACTAAATCCAGGTAGACTGCATACAAAGCATGCATCTTACCTGCTGTACTATTGTTCCAAAGCTCTGATATAATTAAAAAAAAACTCATAGTTTACTGAAAAGAAAAAAAGCAGATCACTTGTAATTTTATTACTCAGAGAACAACTGCAACCTTTGCACATATCCTTTTGACTTTGTGGCTCAAAGAGGCAGTGGTGCTCACTCTGTATTACAGACTATTTCTTGAACCACTGTAGAGGTGCCTGAAGATGCCCAGAGTTAGAGCTGTGTGACACAAAGTGGGGAATTGTGGTGCCAGGATCCACAAGTGGGGTTGCCACTTAGCTGTGTCTTAACCTCTATACTTATTCTCTGCATCCTTGTACCTATTTTTCAAACAGCTTCTAATTTGAAGTTCTTATACATCTAGCTTATTTGTTTTAACCTATTTATCTAATGCTTGCTGAGGATTAATTTCTGTATGTTTATTTTCTGAATCAAAGAGAAAGTATATCTACCAAAATGCCTCCAGAAAATTTGATCTAATTTAGATTCCTGGCAACAGTCAGAATTTCTCCAAGTGCACCCCACACCAACAAAGTTTAGCATCTCTCTTCTTATTAATCTGAGAAGCAAAAAGGGAATCGTGATATTTCAATTTGTTCAAATATTAAATATCTTTTCTTGTACTTATAAGTGAAGTCTAACTTGAAAGCAATGAAGAACTTAAATGCACATTAGGTCTAAAGTTGGTTTTATTTAATGAAAATAGTAAACTAATGAATTCACAACATGGGGCCATAATTAGGCCATAACTTTTCATTACTAAGTCTCATAAGAGATATTCATAGTGTTTAGTGTATATCAAGATTTTTTTCCACATACAGTTGCACAATAGAATAGTGAAAAGAGTGCCCGGAGAGATAGCACAGCGGCGTTTGCCTTGCAAGCAGCCAATCCAGGACCAAATCCCGATTCGAATCCCGGTGTCTCATATGGTCCCCTGTGTCTGCCAGGAGCTATTTCTGAGCAGACAGCCAGGAGTAGCCCCTGAGAACCACCGGGTGTGGCCCAAAAACCAAACAAAAAAATAGTGAAAAGACTTTAGAACAAAGAATAGAAGAGATTTATCCAAGTTAAACTAGCAAAATTCACACAGAGTGAAAGTACAGGAGGTAGGGTGCTTGCCTTGCACATACATGGCTGATCTGGGTTTGGTCCCTGGCAGCACAGATAGTGTCCTACCAAAAACCTAGCAAAATTGAGATTTTATCTTATATTTTGCCTCTAAAATTCATTCTACTTAGTTCTATGACAACCTGACATTTAAAAGTATACATGTCTAAGATACCTTGGTGGGATATTGTTAAGTAAAAATTCATCTATGCTTTATGACTTATCAATAAATTTTGCTATTAAAATAAAATTATTTATTCCTAGAAAAATTCTATTTTAAACCTTTAATTTAAATCGAAAATATATCAGATTTAAAACATCCATATATATGTATCCATAACTAAAAGACAAAAATATCTAAAGGCAAATTTTGACTTTCATAAATTTTAAAGTTAAGTGTGAAGCTTAAGTGAAGTTAGGTTAAATTTGAAGCTCTCACTGGAAAACAAAATTCCTTGAGTTCATTTTGGAGAGGAGGCAGCTGTCTCCTCTCCCTCCCATTAATAAATAAGCTAATTTTTCTTTCCATAAATACTGAACTTTCAAGCAGAACTGTTATTTATTGGGAGTCAGGTTGCATACTATACGACTGAAAGAGAATATATAAAACAACTTTATGTTAACAATATTTAGATAAATAAGCAAATATGTGTGTAGTTGGTGATACATACATAATGAAAACTTTGCTACTGTGGATGACAGGAAAGGCCAGGATGAAAAATTACTGAATACTGGTTTATGGTAATGAGGATCAAAATATACAAAGCATGATTTTTATTTAGAAGACCAAAATTCAACAAATGGAGGAAATACTAATTTGTCTTCCTTACAGTAAAAAATATCTGAGTTCTGTTGGCCAAAAATTGTATCTTTGAAAACTTAGTTATACCATACATAAAATCATGCTCTTGGGTCCCATTAAATCTATCAATTACTTCCTATAGTCCTGGGATTAATCTTTTCTTTGAATTGAAGAGGCTTTGGTTCCATATATTTTGACTTTGTTGGTCTTGTAACTCCCCATAAATATGAGAAGGGTTTGAGATTACTTGTGTCCTTGATGTTTCATTTTCTATTATTGAGTTACAGATTTGAGGAAGGCAGCATGTGATACCTTTGGATTTTCAATAGTGAAGTAAATTTTAAATAGTAAAGTATTTAACTTACAGTGATTCCTGAATGGGTCATTGGTACCCTCATCACAGATTAGGGCATCTTAGTTGGGGAGGTGATATCTCTGTTCAAAAGCAGAAAAGTTATTTGGTTAACTTATAGGAATTCCTTCTGATACTCCTCCCCACACCCATTCTCCTAAATTCTACCTTTTTAAATACTAAATGACAAAAATCTTGATCATAGGGGTCGGAGAGATAACATGGAGGTAAGGCGTTTGCCTTTCATGCAGAAGATCATTGGTTCAAATCCCGGCATCCCATATGGTTCCCCAAGCCTGCCAGGAGCGATTTCTGAGCATACAGAGCCAGGAGTAACCCCTGAGCGCTGCTGGGTATGACCCCCCCAATCTTGATCATAAATGTGATTAAAAATAACTGTTATTATTGTCTTGGGAACATCCTAATTATATTTTGTCTCTGTTTTGGGGCCACACCTGGTAGTGTTAAGGAGTTACTTGTGGCTCTGCACTCAGGGATGCCTTTTGGCAGTGCTCAGGGACCATGGGAGTTGTGGGGGGTCAAATCTGGGCTAGTTGAATACAAGAGAAGCACCTTGTCTGCTGTTCTATCCCTCTAGTCTTTATCCTCATTATCTTGCCGAGACCAGACTAGGTTAAAAGAGGATGCAAATATTTTCTGTTATGGAATTTTTATCTTGGTGTGAGGGGACATATCTCAGTGTTTTAAATTTTTGAGGCATTAACTTTCGGTAGAAAAGTTGAATTTTACAGGTTTGCATTAAATTACGATCAATTTTATTTGCTTAATTTATTTATTGGTTTTGGAGCTACAACCAGTGATGCTCAGGAATTGATGTTGTCTCTGCACACAGGGATCACTCCTGGCAGGACTCAGGGTAAAATATGAACCTGGATTGAACCCAGATTGGTCATGTACAAGGTAAATTCCTTCCCTGCTGTACTATAAGGTTGTCCCCTCAATTAGGATAACTTTTATTTAAAAAATTCAATAGGAGAATAGGAAAAGGTGGAAGAATGAGAGAAGACAAATATTAAATTAGCATGTTCAAACATAGGTGGTGAAAAGCAATGAATATCATCAGCAAAAAAGACAAAACAACTAAAAAGAAGACAATGTAACAGATAGACCCCCCAACTATACTACAAACTTATAGTAAACAAAATATTGTAAAATTGGTATATAATCAGACTACACACAGACAAATTAAAGTTAAAATAATTTATACAAACCCTCCCATAGGTGAACAGTTAATCCATGACAATCCATGAAATAGAGAAGAAAATAACTTTGATAAATAATGCTAGAAAACTGGATAGTTGAATGCAAAATTATGCAACTGAATTACTATCTTACAGTCTGCCAAAATATTAAGTCAAATAAAGTAAAAATTTATTGTTCAGGTCTGAAGATAATATAGTAGGTAGGGCACTTACCTTACATGTGGGCAATCCAAGTTCAATAAAATATAGAGAAGTAAACAGGAAAACTAACTTGACTACATTGGAATGGTGATATATCTGGGGATTTGACTACAACTAAAAGAAAAACAAAAATAATTAAAGATGACTACATTAAATTAAGAAACTTCTTAACAGTAAAAGAAACCATTAAAAAACACACATTCTATTGAACAAGAAATGTTTATATAATACACATTCAACAAGGGCTAACCTCCAAGACAGAAAAATAATAATAAAACTCAAAAACCATAAAACCCAACAAGATAGGAACAGAACTGAATAAATGTTTCTATATAGAAAATATTAAGACAGAGAATAGATACATGAAAGTTGCTTATTACTAAGAAAATTGATCTCAAACTACATAAACTATCACTGCACACTTATGAAAAAGACCTACATTAAAAATGTATTGGCAAAGATATGAAGAAAAGAACTCTAGTATAGTGTTAATAACAATACAAATTAATCCAGCTTCTGAAAAACAGTCTGGTAGTTGTCAACATAGTAAAAACTTACTAATTCAGCAATTTTGCACTTAGCTTTATCTACAAAGAATACAAAAAGACACTAATCCAAAATATTATATATGTTTTGTATATTCCTTGAAGTTATATTTATAATAGCCAAAAAAAATTCTCATTCCCCAATGACAGATGAGAATGAATAAGACATGGTGTATAAATACAATGTAATAATAGTCAGTTATAAGAAGTGAAGAGATCTTGCTATTTTCAATAGCAGAGGTGAAATAACATGATGTCATGCTATATATATAAAAAGTCAGAAGAAGAGAGACCTGAGTGATAGTACAGTGGTAAGGTGTTTACTTTGCACACAGCCAACACAGGACGGACCCTTGGTTCGAATCCTGGCATCCCATATGGTCCTCTGAGTCTGCCACGAGCGACTTCTGAGTGCAGAACCAGGAGTAACTCCTGAGCTCTGCTGGATGTGACTTTAAAACAAAACAAACAAACAAACAAAAAAGTCAGAAAAAGAAAGGCAAATGTCAAACAACTTCACTTGCATGTAGGATATTAATAATCAAGACAAAGAAGAGACAAATAACAATAAAAATAAACCTTGGATTCATACCGCTGAATTGATGTTACCAGATTCTCAGTGGAGTGAAAGGATCAAGAGGACTTAATTGACTGTGATGTAGATTGGTTCTTTGGTAATGGACAGGGTATAGTGACATACTTTTTTTTTGGGGGGGGGGCTGGGTTTTTGGGTCATGACTGGACTGGCCACATGAAAGTAAAGAACCTTAACTCCAAATTAAATTACCTCTTAAGAAGTGTGAAACTGCACTCTGAAAATCTATAGTCTTTTTTTGTTTTTTTTTTTTTTTTGGTTTTTGGGCCACACTCGGTGACGCTCAGGGGTTACTCCTGGCTATGCGCTCAGAAGTCGCTCCTGGTAGGCACGGGGGACCATATGGGGAACCGGGGGATCGAACCGCGGTCCGTCCTAGGTTAGCGCAGACAAGGCAGGCACCTTATCTCCAGCGCCACCGCCCGGTCCCCAATCTATAGTCTTATAACCTAACTTACCTAAATAAAAACAAGGGTTTTAGGGATGTGACTCATTGGTAAAACATTGGTTGTAGGTGTGAGAACATGAGTTTGACCTGCATGTCATTCATGGTCAAATACAGTCATAATGGCATTGCCATTCTAACAACAGGCTGGAAAGTGAATTATGCAATACATTATCATGGTGGGAGTTATTCCAAATTTATATTCTATACTAATGCACCCAAATCTTATATGGGTAAATACATATATATTTTACATATATTTCAGGGCTTATTCCTGGCTCTGTGTTTGGGGAATCTCTCCTGGTGGGCTCAGCAGATATGCAATAAGATATGCAAATTAATCACTTTATCCACTGTATTATCTCTTTAACACTTATTATTATTTTTTTCCCCTAGGAAACTGGGGCAATGAAGGTTAACATATTTATCCACCTAGTTAGCTAGTGTTGGAGCCAAAATTTTTACCCAAGGCAATGTACATCTGTCTATGGGATAGAATGAGCAATGTATTTACTTTGTGGATTGTTGAAGAAATATTCAACAATCTTCCTGAAGGCTTTTGGCTTATTATTGTTTTACAGAGTTAATATTGATTTATGCATAAAAAGATGTCTGTCTCCGAAAAGGGAGAAGGAGAAGCTGCTATCTCCTTACTGCTAACACCTGAATGAAGTTGAAGAGGCTTAGTATTTTTGAGGACTGTCTCCCAAAATCAGTAAAAGTCAAAAGTAGAGTCATGATCCTGCCAATCTTTGTTTAAACCAAAGTCCCCCAAGTCTGACTTCTCAAAATTCCTACAATGATCCAGAATGTTAGTCAGGTAATCACTACTGTATAAGAGCTATTCTTGTTTTCTTTCTTTGTTTAAAATCATGCTGCTCCTTTTGTTCTTCATGTCTTCTTACTGGGAGTTGCTTTCTTTCTACTCTTTTTTTCCCTGCTGTCAGCAAAATGAAAAAAGGTTGTGTATTCTAAGGTTTGCTGTTGAACTTTTAGACTTGAAAGTCTCCCACAAGGAAAAGATAGCATTCCTGAAATAAATGTGGATTCAAAAAATGCCTCAGGCTGTGGAAGAAATAAATGACTCTGGGTTCTTTTCAACTCACAGCACACAGCAGGCAGAAAAGCAATTGGAGTTTTCAGTTGAGTCTGAAGGTAATGTTGAGGGTTGGCAGGCAAAGGAAGTAGTGAACTATTAGTGCTCTCAAGTTTTAAATGACTGCATTATTATAGTTTACAAAAGTTAGACAGCCATAAAAATCATTACATTCCTGTGACCAGCAGAGTTCCTCTATGATGACTTATCAGTGTGGGGTTCATTCCCTTGTTTTGATTTGACAATGAAACATCATGAATACAAAATTTTATTAATTTTTAGAGCAATAGAACGCTAGGCTATACAAAGAAGTAGTATAGCAATGCAAAGATCATCATTGTAGAAGTAAGATTATAGATTAAGCAGTATAACAATTTAATCTTTGGGGGTAGAATAATTTTGAGCTAGAATGAAAAAATATCACTGTTTTTCTTGACTTAGTGCATTAGCTTCTATTAGCTTCTATCTAAATATTAGGCACTCTCAATGGTCTATGAATTTATCTTTCATTCAGCTTACTCCTAATTAATCTCTTACTTCCTTATTTTACTTTCTTTTTATTTACATACACCAAGCACAGGCTCACCTCTGAATTGAGACTTGCTACTGTGTAAAATTATTCATTTGGCTGATTCTTTTATTGTGTTTAGGGTACTTACATTTTACTATTTTATATATCTGAGGGTATCTTACATCTAAGAGCTGCTTCTAAGCTGTATGTTCTAACAAAGAAACCCTAGTAACTCTCAGTTCTCTTAATTTACCCTTTTCCCATTCTCAGCTCTTATTCATATACATATAATTTGGTTACTATGATTTATATTCAGATAGTTTGGTTAATATGGTTGTCAGTCTCCTCCCACTCTTGTATATAAACAAGAGCATGTAAATGAGAATTTATAATAGCATCAAATGTGTCTATTGTATTTTGGTCATGCTGTATCCTACTTCTAAAACAGTGGTACTTAAAAGATGCATATAAATAATTTATTATAGTCATTAATATTATATATAATAATTATTATAAATGAGTTTTGGTTTCTTTCTAAAGGATAGAGTCAGGGAGATAGCTCAAACAGCAGAGTACATCCTTGTAAGGTTATTAGTGCAATCTCTTGCACTTCATGTACTCATACACCACAAATACATAGGTGTTGCCCTGGAAGTCCCCGCATTGCCAACTCGAACATCACTGTGTCTTTGGATCAAGCATCAAATCCACTAAAATCTTGCTCTCTTTTGCTCTCCATCTGCCTGGTCTGTTTAAAACATGAAGTGGGGGAGAGCACTATTATCCCTAAGCTAATAGTATAACGCCTTGAAGCTGGGGGAAAGGAACAAAATTATTTCATCTCCCCAAGGGAGATATATATCCTGGGTACAGCTAGAACTACATCTAGAACATAAGCAGTAGTACCACAAAGGTCATTTTCCTTAAACTCAGGATGCCCGTAGTTGTTTAAAACTGAAGTTAGTAAGAATATCAAACAATATCATCCTAGTCCCATTCTCTCCATAGTGCACTATTGAATATTGAGTAAGTAGAACAGGATACTACTTCTAGGAGTGAAACAATATTTAGACTTTTAAGTATAAAAAAGATCTAAAGTTGCATATGGAAAAGAGAACAAATAAACACCAGTGACTTACCACTTCCCAATCTAAACACAAGTTATTAAAAGAATTTGAGGTGCAGAAAATGAACAAATCAATAATTTATCTCAAACTCAAGTTAACTCTAATTAACAACCCCCTCTCTGACACACACACACACACACATATTCATTCACTCCCATATTCAAGAACAGACAAAAGGAAAAGTGGATTGATTTTCAAATTCAAAATCTACATAGCTCATTCTTTTATTGGATGAAAGAGCTCATACAAACAAATTCAACAAATTTGTTGTGTCAATGACAAAGGTATCATAATTGTATAATAGAATTCAGTCAATGAGATTCTAAGTAATTGTGAGAAAAGATAAAAAATAGACAACTTAAGATTTTTATGGATGGTTCTCGTATCCTGGGCACTATTTCTTTTGAGGTACAGAAGCTTCTCAGCTTAATATAGTTCCATCTGTTGATCTCTGCTTTCACTTGTTTGGAAAGTGCAATTTCCTCCTAAAGATGCCTTTCATCTCAATGTCATGGAGTGTTTTACCGACATGTTGTTCTGTATAACTTATGGTATCAGGTCTGATATCAAGGTCTTGAATCCATTTGGGTTTTACCTTCGTACATAATATTAACTGGGGGTCTATGTTCACTTTTTTGCAAGTGGCTAACCAGTTCTGCCAGCACCACTTGTTGAAGAGGTTTTCCCTGCTTCATTTAGGATTTCTTGCTCCTTTGTCAAAAATTAGGTGATTGTATGTCTGGGAAACATTGTCTGAGAACTCAAGCCTATTCCACTGATCTGAGGGTCTGTCTTTGTTCCAATACCATGCTGCTTTGATAACTATTGCTTTGTAGTACAGTTTAAAGTTGGGGAAAGTAATGCCTCCCATTTTCCTTTTCCCTAGGAGCGCTATAGCTAGTTGAGGGTGTTTATTGTTCCAGATGAACTTCATAAGTGTTTGATCCACTTCTTTGAAGAATGTCATGAATATATTTAGAGGGATCACATTAAATCTGTATAATGCTTTGGGGAGCATTGCCATTTTAATGATGTTAATCCTGCCAATCCATGAGCAGGGTATGTGTTTCCATTTCCGTGTGTCCTCTCTTATTTCTTGGAGCAGGGCTTTATAGTTTTCTTTGTATAGGTCCTTCATGTCTTTGGTCAAGTTGACTCCAAGATTTTTGAGTTTGTGTGGTCCTAATGTGAATGGAATTGCCTTCTTGACGTCCATCTCTTCCCTATCATCATTGGTGTATAAAAAGGCCATTGATTTCTGTGTATTAATTTTGTAACCTGTCACCTTGCTATATGAGTCTATTGTTTCTAGAATCTTTTTGGTAGAGTCTTTAGGGTTTTCTACATAGACTATCATGTCAAGAGCCACTCACCATGTGGGAGAAACTATTCACCCAATACCCATCAGATAAGGGGCTAATATCCAAAATATACAGGCCACTGACAGAATTTTACAAGAAAAAACATCTAATCCCATATAAAATGGGGAGAAGAAATGAACAGACACTTTGATAAAGAAGAAATACAAATGACCAAAAGGCATATGAAAAAATGCTTCTCGTCACTAATCATCAGGGAGATGCAAATCAAAACAATGATGAGATACAATCTCACACCACAGAGATTGGCACACATCACAAAGAACGAGAACAATCAGTGCTGGCAGGGATGTGGAGAGAAAGGAACTTTTATCCACTGCTGGTGGGAATGCCATTTAGTCCAACCTCTATGGAAAACAATATGAAGATTTCTCCAAAATCTGGAAATTGAGCTCCCATTCAACCCAGCTATTCCACTCCTAGGGATATACCCTAAGAACACAAGAATACAATACAAAAACCCCTTCCTCACACCTATATTTATTGCAGCACTATTCACAATAGCCAGGCTCTGGAAACAACCAAGATGCCCTTCAACAGACGAATGGTTAAAGAAACTGTGGTACATATACACAATGGAATATTATGCAGCTGTCAGGAGAGATGAAGTCATGAAATTTTCCTATACATAGATGTATATCTATCACATTGAGTGTAATAAATCAGAGGGAGAGAGAGACACAGAATAGTCTCACTCATCTATGGGTTTTAAGAAAAATAAAAGTCATTTTTGCAACAATCCTCAGAGACAATGAGAGGAGGGCTGGAACTCTAGCTCACTTCATGAAGCTCACCACAAAGAGTGGTGAATGCAGTTATAGAAATAACTTCATTGAGAACTACCATAATCATGTGAATGAATGAAGGAACTGGAAAGCCTGTCTAGAGTACAGGTAGGGGTGGGGTTGGATGGAGGGAGATTTGGGACATTGGTGGTGGGAATGTTGCACTGGTGAAGGGGGGTGTTCTTTACATGATTGGAGCCTAATCATATTTGTAATCAAGATGTTTATTTATTTTTTTGGCCACACCCGGTGACGCTCAGGGATTACTCCTGGCTATTCGCTCAGAAGTTGCTCCTGGCAGGCACGGGGGACCATATGGGGAACCGGGGGATCGAACCGTGGTCCGTCCTAGGTTAGCGCAGGCAAGGCAGGCACCTTACCTCCAGCGCCACCGCCCGGCCCCCATCAAGATGTTTAAATAAAGAAAAAATATTAAAAAATTATTTTATGGGACATTATAGGAAAAATATCAAAATAAAGCTGATAGAATGAGAAGATAGTAGTAGAATTAATTACTTAGAATTATCAGTAGATTGGAAATAATCACTGTTAAAAAAGAATCAGTAGACTTGAATATATCACAATAGAAAATTATCTAAACTGAACAGAGAAATAAATATGGAAAAAGAGAACAAGAAACCAAGCACCTGAAACCGGTTGGAAAATACCAAATTGTTTATATTATTATTGATATGCAAAAGAAAAATAAAAAGTATTTTCAATTTTTATTGAGGTACTATTAGTGGTATACTTTCATAGATACAATTTTCTGACATGACTTCCACCACTAGAAAATCAACTTTTCTCCACCAGTGGCCCCATTCATCCAACCAGCACTCACCCTTTGTAATTTTATGAGCTTCTTTATAACCCACATATGGAAGAAATAATTTTCTACTTGTTCCTCTTCTGACTGAATCAACTCAGCATAATATCTCACCTGTATAGTGACAAATTAATAGTTTTTCTATTTTCCAAAATAAAAGACAGATAGCAAACCAAGATTTACATTTACAGAATACCAAGAAGCATAAATAGCCATCAAATAAGAGCAGAACATATCATCAGTTAAAAAAAGAAAGTTGGATGCCAAATGAGAATATTAAGCTATCTTGTACACTTGTATTTTGTATAGGCAAAAGCAACAAGCAGCTCAAAATGACATCTCTTCTCTTAAAAGTGTTTTATGGGACCAGAAAGAGAATAAGTTGTTGTCTTACATGCAGCCAACCTAGGTTCAGTCCTGACATTGCTTAAGATTCCAAAAGCACCTCCAGAACTAATCCCTGAACACAGAGCCAGGAGTAAGCCCTGAGCACAGATAGGTATGTTCCCAACACAATTTTCATAGACCTAAATGCAGAACATAGGAGCTACTACAATATTTCTAGAAGAAGTTATAGAAAATATTTATGGCCTCATTATGGGAATATTATCAAGTTATAAAATTATAGAAATTATAGAAAATATGTGTGGGGCCCGGGAGATAGCATGGAGGTAAGGCGTTTGTCTTTCATGCAAAAGGTCATCGGTTCGAATCCCGGTGCCCCATATGGTCCCCTGTGCCTGCCAGGAGCAATTTCTGAGCATGGAGCCAGGAGTAACCCCTGAGCGCTGCTGGGTGTGACCCAAAAACCAAAAAAAAAAAAATTATAGAAAATATGTATAGCCCAAGTTAAAAAAGTTTAAATATACTAAAAACATCATCCATAAAAGAAATGTTCTTGCAATTTGAATTTTACATCAAAAGCTGTTGGTCTGTGAATGAAATTGAAAAGAAGAGCTTGAAATCAGAAGAAAACATTCACAAATGGCATTTCTGACAAAGGTCCTTTTATCTAGAAATTATAAATAATTCACAAAACTCAACAGTAAGATAAACATCAACTGATATTTTTAAGCTCTTTTTTTTTTATAAAGCTCTTTATAATTACATCTGGAATCCTCTCTTCTGTGTCATTATCCTCTCTCATTTGCCTAAGAAAAATAACTTCATTTCTGTGCTAGGTTAAAAATGACTGTAAAACATAAATCAAAAAGTTCAAATCACTCAGAATTCCCTTGAATATGTCTAAAGTAGCTTTCTGATGTGCATATGGACAGAATACTAACAACTTGGCTGATCTGTTTTCTGATCTTTCCATTACTTATATTTTTATTAGCACTTATATAATTAGAGATGACTTGTGAAGTAGATACATGTCTTGAAATGCAAAACATTTCTTGAATGCAAAACATCAGGTATTTATTTTAAAAGACCACTAGGTGAAAATATCTCAATCTGTACTCCTGATATCTAAACTAACCTAATATAACTTTAATATTCATATAACCTTATATAATTAATTATATAAGGTTAAATATTATATATTAATGTATAATTATATGTAATCATATAATTACTATAATACAGCTTGTATAGCACTGTAGGAACAATGTGAGCATTCCTCTCCTCATAGGATCTTTGGGGAAATTAACTGACCATGGATGTACTGAATAAGTTAATTCTTTTAATAGAGAATTTTATAGTTTAAAATTTTTTTAATTAGAAAGGTAGTATTTAGATGTAGTAAGCATTAAATTTAACTAAGGAAATAAAAATTGTATGTTTTTTACCATCTGCTCTGAGATTGTGATTGTTAATGTTGAAGTAAATCTTCAAATCTCTATTTTTTAATAAGCATTTTTATGGATACTAATGCAGTAGAGACTATTGAATAACTCATAAAAGTTCTGGAAAGAGGATAACTTTTGGAAACATAATGTTTTTATGTGCGTTATAGCTATAAGTAGTATAGACATTGAACATGACCCATGCAGTCACGGTGAGAGAAAATATAGCTTATTAAAATTAAAATTAAAATATAAAAGTGAGAAAATTTAGTTTTTAATAAAAGTCTTCCTTGAATTCACTGACGTTTTTCCCTTTTTCTTTTTGCAAATGATAATTTTTTGTTCAATAATTCATTTGATGGTTATGGGCAAAGTATAATAATAGTCTCTAATATTCTGGCCACACTGCAATTCATTTGGTAAATTCTAGGCTCTTTGAAGCATGAACTACCTAATATAATTGCATTCTGCAATTCAGATAATGCAGTGGAAGGCTGGTTGGTGGTCATGTAGTTCTTTCCCTTGGCACACTGAGGCAAACCTGAAATGAGTGGCCCTGAAGTGGAGCTATTTCTTATTTTTTTAATTAAATTAAATTAATAATTTTACTTAGTTTTAATTTTGGGCCACACCCAGGAATGCTCAGGGGTTACTCCTGGCTATGTGCTCAGAAATTGTTCCTGGCTTGGGGGACCGTATGGAACACCGGGGATCAAATCCAGGTCTGTCCTGGGTCAGCCACGTGCAAGGCAAATGCCCTACCACTGTGCTATTGCTCTGGCCCCACTATTTCTGATTTTAGTGGTCCTCTGATCCCATTTCCTGAGTTGTAATCAGAATAACAGGAGAATATTTTTAAGCTGTCTTTTCATTTTTATGTCATTTTTATGTCTTTTCATTTTTATGACTGGTGTTTAAAAAATATCTAGTTTCTCATTTTAGTGTAGCAATTATTATGAAAACAGCATAAAAATGTGAAAGAAATTTGATATCAACAAAATATTGTATTGTTTCATTCTTTTATTTCCCTGCTGAGATTTTAGTCTAATCTTTTGGAATGAATCCTGGGATAGATAAACTGTCATTATTACAACACCCCCCCCCCAAAAAAAAATTTGTCCTCCATCAAATACAGTTTCTTTCTTATTTCAGATGTCATTTAGTTTTTGCTGAGAACTGTTGGGAATGGCATTGTCATCTCAGATAATAGAAGAAAATTAAATGTGTTGAAAAGCTGAACAGTGCCTTTTCTGGGCACTCACTGTCATGCGTGAACCTAATGGTTGATTTCTGTTGGAGCACAAAGGTATGACTCCAGCAAATACTATTGTAAGTTTCAGGCATTCAATCTAGCTACACATTGGCAATTGCCTAGGTATGTCACATTTTGCATTTGTTAAATTTATTTCTCATTCGAGATAACACTGAAACAAGTGAGAGGAAACTAGGTCTTGCTGCAACTTAATTTGTAGAAATTAAGATAAATTTAAGATGGTGTTCATCTTAGAAGAAAAATTGAAATGACTTATTATGAAAAGAATGGATTGCTTGCTATTTTTCAGGTAGGGAACAACTTAATAAGAAAATTTGTGAATTACTGAAGCCAACTTTTATATTTGCTTAGTGGCTCCTAACAACAAAAATATCTTATTAGGAACAGTTGCTACCATAAACATTTGGATAATATACAGCATTAAAAATAGGGGGCCGGGCGGTGGCGCTGCAGGTAAGGTGCCTGCCTTACCTTGCTAGCCTTGGACGGACCACGGTTTGATCCCCCGGTTCCCATATGGTCCCCTGTGCCTGCCAGGAGCGACTTCTGAGCGCATAGCCAGGAGTAACCCCTGAGCGTCACTGGGTGTGGCCCAAAAACCAAAAAAAAAAAAAAAATAAATAAATAAAACTAATTCTATTTTTATTAAATTTATTTATTTTATTAAATATTATTATATGCTTAATTTTTGTGTTTCCAAGTTGTTTGTTTTAGCATCACTCTATACTTCTCTGTCTTTTTTTCAACTATTCATAGATAAGCATTTCCCAATACCATTAAAATTTCCCCATAGATTTAATGTTTGTTTCCTGCTACATTTATGCACAATAATTTCACTAATGATTATTTTAAAATTGTTCATTAAATATATCTATATACTCTAATAGCCTTTATCATCATGGATAGCATAAAATATTTAAGAAAGATACTACATTTTTAATAAGTATAATAAGTAGTCTACGGTAGAATTTGGGTATCGCTGTTTAAAATTACCTTACTTCTTAAAAAAAAAAAAGCCAAATTGTAGGCCTTAGAACTGGTTATTTGAGGACTGACTTTTAGCTACATTTGCGGTTAGTTTATTTTTTTAATTTGAATACTGTATAGGTTAAAAATTATAAGAAAACTGATGACTGGAAACTAATAAACAATAATAAGCAAGAAGAAGAAGAAGAAGAAGAAGAAGAAGAAGAAGAAGAACAACAACAAGAACAAGAACAAGAAGAAGAAGAACAAGAAGAACAAGAAGAACAAGAAGGAGGAGGAGGAGGAGGATGAGAAGAAGAAAGAGAAGGAGAAGGAGGAGAAGGAGGAGGAGGAGGAGAAGGAAAGGATGAGAAGAAGGAGAAGAAAGAAGAAGAAAAGAAGAAGAAGAAGAAGAAGAAGAAGGAGAAGAAGAAGAAAGGAGAAGAAAAGGAGAAGGAAGAAGAAGAAGAAAAAGAAGAAGGAGGAGAGGAGGAGGAGGAGAAGGAAGAGGAGGATGAGAAGAGAAGAAGAAGAAAGAAGGAGAAGGAGAAGGAGGAGAAGAAGAAGGAGGAGGAGGAGAGGATGAGAAGAAGGAGAAGAAGGAGGAGAAGACAGAAGAAGAAAAGAAGAAGGAGAAGAAGAAGAAGAAGAAAAGAAGAAGAAAACTAATAACTGAAAAAAATTATGGGAGGCTGCAAAATGAATATTAATCATGTTAGTTAACACTGAGGTGACAAGAGAATTATCTCTGGTGCCATTGTAGGAAGAACTTGTCCCTGATAAACTATTGGATTTGGCTAAGATCTCTAATATCAATGTTTAAAATGTCTAGGTTCATAGCTTCTTGATGAATATGACAGGTACAGAAGGAGAAAATGCGATCAAAGTAAGAACTTTGAAGGTTACGATGTAAAACATTAAGTTTAGAAATATTTCTTGGGGCCGGAGAGATAGCAGTATGGCATTTGCCTTGCAAGCAGTCGACCCAGGACCTCAGGTGGTAGGTTCGAATCCCCAGAGTCCCATATGGTCCCCCGTGCCTTCTAGGAGCTATTTCTGAGCAGATAGCCAGGAGTAACCCCTGAGCACTGCTGGGTGTGGCCCAAAAACCAAAAAAAGAAAAAAAAAGAAAAAGAAAAAGAAAGAAAAGAAAATTATGTCTTCATAATTGATTAGTAGAAAATTGATATTCAGAAATATGGAAAACTCTAAGATGCCTTTAAAAATTATAACATGCAATTATTTCTGAAAATACTTGTTTATTTTCTTATTTTCTTCCTTTTCCTTCATCATTTTCTTTCTTTCTCAGTACTCTCTTTCAATATTGGCACAACAAAACAACTAAAATATAATAAACATTGTCCATTTTGTGTGAAGATCTTTTGCATGATGAATTTAAGCATACTTATAATCACTGAGTATTTGGTGATTGTATTACTAAATAATTTTTATAACTTATGGGGTGATATTATAATTTAGTACTCAGATATTATTTTGGTAGACAAACAATTTTAAAATTGGAACTTAAAAGTGCTGGTCCCAAGTATCAATTAAAGTTTTTTAAATGCTGTGAATTCATTTCTTTTATTTTCTTTATATCATTATTTTTTTCTATCTCCCTTTCTTTGTAAGCAAAATATTTCCAGAGGAGTATAACTATTTTTTCTTTTAATCACTTATAGAGTTGATTTTGTTTGAAGCATAACCTTTGAGCTTCTGCTTTCTACATGTCATAGGGTGGGGATGCTTTTATTTGCCAAAATTGAAAAGGCCAAAATAAAAGAAAAAAATCCCGTGTTGCAAAATTTTCTCCCCATTGCCAGAGCAGGCTCAATTCCTTCCTGTGTAGACAAGGTCAAGGCCTCTTGCTGAGCTATTTCCAGAAAAAAAGTATCTTCAGTCACCAAGTATCTTTGTGATCTAATATGATAATAATAGTAATAATTGAAGACTTTTCAAAATGATTCTTGGAATACAGTTTCATGTTGTACAAAAATTGATGACAGATATGCTATCAGGATTCAGAATAGTTTTTCAGTGGAATGTGGCAGTGAGTGAAGCAAAAAAATATTATGGGAGGCATCAGGGGGGAAAAAGTGCATGAAAACATTACAAATAAATTTCTTCTTTCATCTCTGTCATAGCTGAAAATTTGCCAGAACTAAAATGTAGTCAAAAGTCTTTGGATTTTGAAAGCGATAACTAAGCTGTAAGGACATTAAAAGTGAGCAGAAAAAAAAAAAAGTGAGCAGAAAAAAATCAGAAGTTGAATTTGTGAAGGTCACTTTAGTATTTAAAAGTGCCTGAGATTGCTATAAGTGTATGAATATCAGATACAGTTTAGTGGTTAAGGTTTCTGTCTGTCTTGAATGTGACCAAGCAGAGTTCAGTTCCTGCGACTCCATATGACCCCCTGAGCAGAGTCAGGAATGGCTCCTGAGCACCATTAGGTGTGATTTTATATATAAATAAAAGCATATTTATATAAATAGTAAGTTAATTTTTGTAATAAACAATAAATTACAAATTTATTTATATAAACTATAAATTAATATATGTAAATGTCTACTTTTTATGAACACTTGCTCAAAAACATTTAGGAAAACACAAAATTAATTATAGGACAGCTGGCTTTAAGAATTTCACTTAGGAGCCAGAGTGGTGGCACATGCAGTAGGGTATTTACCTTGCACACACTAACTTAGGACGAACCAAAAAAACCAAACACACACACACACACACACACACACACACACACACACACACACACACCTCTTGCCAAACCAGCCCTCCTTCCTTCTTTCTTTCTTGTTGTTGATTAGTTGTTTATTGTTGCTGCTGTGTTTTTGTCATTGTTTTGTTTTGTTTTTCTTTCCCTTTCTTCTTTTAAATTGATATTGATAGCTCCTAGATGGACTCCTCGCAGAGTTGGTTTTTTTTTTTCCCCAACAGAACCACAGAACTTGAATCATTTTGTTCTGCCTCACATTGAGGCTATTGAGGGAAAACATTAAAAAGTGGATGGTATCAGGAACAAACAGTAGCATAAACATAACCCAAAGTCAACGACAACAGAATCAAGAGACCCAAAATATAAGCTGTACACAAAGGAGACCTATTACTCCAGCAGTTCAGAGGTCAAGGTGGGTGGCATGTGATGCAAGCTGGGAACAGGGAGTGGAGGGAGGACAATATTGGTGGTGGGAATGGCTCTAATTCATTTCCACTATGTCCCTTAAATATGACTATGAAAGACTTGTAATTCACATCCATCACAATAAAAGTAAAAAAAAAAGAATTCCACTTATTAAAATGTGTTGTAACAAACTCTTCTGCCAAGACAATGTATAAAATTGGACAAAACAATAGTTTTAAGACTAGTGGGGAAACTCAAGTCAATAAAAGGACTTAAAGGACCAAGAACTTTTGAGAGAAATGAGAGTCCATAGAGACTGTAGACGTTTAGCTTTCAAGGGGTCATTTGCCAATTAATAGATAAGGAAATATGAACTAGTAAGGAGAGGTAGCCTGGGGCTCTGACATTCCCACCAGGTTAAGAGAACAGATATGAGAGCTGGAGGCTACCAAGGTACCAAGGAATCTCTGACTCATAGTTCTGGAAATGAGGGGAATCTTGAAGTAATGAGCCTGAAATTTGGTGTGAAATTTTCTCTTGAGACATTCATCAATTCCTAGCTCTGTTTATGCATGATAACATCAGATAAATCTCTTGGAAAAATAGCAGAGTAGCAACTGGAAAGATAACTTGCAGGCAGAGCAGAGATCTTGGCAATTGCCAAGTATGAAATAAACAGAAAAAAAAAGGTAGAGAAAATTAGACAGCTATTTTCATGCTTTTAAGATTCTGGAAGATAACTATAATAAGGCATAGTATTAAAGACTTTTGCACCTGGTGTGAGATAGGAGTCTTTATTCTTTTTCTTTCTTTCTTTCTTTCTTTCTTTCTTTCTTTCTTTCTTTCTTTCTTTCTTTCTTT
>PVKC010006564.1:0-30911 GCA_004027635.1 Crocidura indochinensis
CTAAAATCATTATCATTTTATGAGTGGATCTAGCATTTGTCCAAAGGATGGAGTAATTGGTCTGCAGTTGACATGAGAAAAAACATTTTTAAGAATCATAAATCAAACTATATAGAACCTGGATATCAATTAAAGTTCATTCAGCCATATTTCATGTCAGGAGATGCTCAAAAATTACCAAAAGAGGTAGAAGAATGATAGAACAGTAAGTAGGGTGTTTGCTTTGCATGCAGCTAACTAACCTGGGTTGGACCCCCAGAATTCCGCATAATCCCCTGAGTTCTGAAAGGAGTAATCCTTGAAGTAGTAGTCAAGAATTAGTTCTAAGTGCAGATGGGTGTGGCCCAAATACAAAACAAAAACACATGAAACCAATAAAACCCTGCAGAATATGCAGAAAAGTAAATGATCAGGACTTCAAGTCCTAACTCATGCTTGAATACAAGTAGTTCTCATCCTTTTTTTTGGTTTTTGGGCCACACCCAGTAACGCTCAGGGGTTACTCCTGGCTATGCACTCAGAAGTCGCCCCTGACCTGGGGGACCATATGGGGCACGGGGGATCGAACCTCGGTCCGTCCAAGGCTAGCACGGTAAGGCAGGCACTTTACCTCCAGCGCCACCGCCCGGCCCCGTAGTTCTCATCTTATATCTAATTATAAATAGTAGTATCCTGGTTCAAAATGTGTTTGAACTTTTGATTTTTTTGTTTAGGAAACGAGTTCAACTTGTTCTCACTTTGGTATTGAGAGCCTCAAATTCTTTGAGCCCCAATTTCCTGGTCCATAAAAACTGAATCAGTTGTCTACTAATTCACAAGTTTTAGAGCACAACAAATCATTCCATAATCCTGGCAAGAACTAAGTGGTTTATATTTATTGGTAAGATTTAAGACTGATTATTGGCTGTTTCCTTGTGATAAAAACCAAGCACCCAGAGCTATGCTGTGAATAGAATAGTAAACACTCCCCCCACATATATGCACACACAAACACACGCGCACACACATGGATGTACGTGCACATGCACAAATATTTGTAAAAAAGATATTTCAACAGTAACAATTACCCATGCAATATTTTCTAGTTGCTGTGTTACCTAACAGGGTGACAACAACAAAATATTATTCAGCCTCAACTGCAGAGGGAGATTGCCTCGATAATTAGCACCACACCAGGGATTTGGTTACCACTGAGTAACTCACTGACCTTATTGGATCAAGTTTGTATCTACACAGTAGCTCTTCAATGGAAGTTGAATAACCAGTCTGGTCCATGGCCCTCAAGGTGTGGCAGCTAAAGCACATGAATTATCTACTGCAAATGGACTAATTCAGCTCCTTCCACCCTCTCTTTAAGTTACCTCTCTACAATGATTGTTGGTTTGGTTTTCCCAACCATGACAATATTTGGCTGAAAGAAAGCTGTGTACACACTGAATTCTCTCCTGTCTCTGATACTTTCCTAAATGGAACAGCCTAGAACAAACTAGAATCTTTCTTTTATTAACACTGCTGTTCTCAGATGACTACTTTGAGATCCACCCACTCTGGGGGCCATTAGGCGGGTATGAGAAGAGATTTCCATGCAGAATTCTAAACACAACTTGTATCAGTACAGGATTCTGTAATCAGATGGAGATTGGTCCACCATTGGTGTCACTTTCCAGACTGCTAGGGCTGAAAGTTCAATGCCAGCCCCAAAATAAATTGCCTCTGTCAGCTTGGCTTAGTCACCTGTATTCTCTGCACTGCCTCACACAGAGCTTTCTTTCAGTTCTTATACCTATATATTATTTTTCTCAATTGGAACTTGTTTGCTTTCTTTTGCAATGTATTCTGACTTTCAAACCCTACTTAATAACAAATTTAGACATACATCTTATGACTTGTTGAATGGTGGACTTTAAAATGTCATTGAGAGAAAGGCAGATCCTTTCTCTGTGAAAGCAGGCAGGAGGAATCTGCCCTGCTGCGACATTGCCAACTGGGAGAGACTGAGAAGGCCTGTTGCCTATACGTGTTTCTGTACTCTTCTGTCTATTGAACCTCTACTGAGAAGGCCGAGAAGGGCCCACCAAAAACTCTTTCCTAAAGGTGCCAAGCTAAAAGGCCGAGAAAGACTGGGTGATTGAAAATCAGTTATCAGCGGTGCCCCTGCAAAAAGGCAAATCCTTTGTCTGTGAAAGCAGGTAGGAGGAATCTGCACCTGCTGCGAGATTACCAACTGGGAGAGAATGAGGGTGCCTATTGCCTGTGTGTGTTTCTCTACTTTTCTGTCTACTAAACCTCTCCTGAGAGTTCTGAGAAGGGCCCACCAGAAACCCTCTCCTGGAGGCCCCAGAAGAGCATGGCCACTGCACACCATGCGCTCTTTCAAACTAATGAACTCAACCAAACACGCAGAAAAAAACACACTACAAGAGGGGAAACCTCCCAGGCAAACACCATGCACAGAGAATGAAGATGATAGTTCTGATGACCAAAAAAACACCAACCATCTGATTAATCACTCATATAAGGAGTTTAGAATAGAAATATGGAGAATCCTCGTGGAAAGCAAAGAAAATATAGTGCTAGCTGAGAGAATACAAAGACAGAAATCAGAAAACTTCAAACTTAAATAACAGATCTGAAAAACATGGTAGCTGTACTGAAAAACTCAGTGGAGAGCCACTCCAACAGAGTAACAGCAGTCGAGGACAGAATCAGTGATCTGAAAGATGAAATGTAGAATAATTCCATAAAGCAAAAGAGAGTGGAAAAAACCTTAAGGAAAATGATCATACAATGGAAAAAGTACTCAAAGAATGTGATCAGATGAAAATAGAAGTCTTTGATAAACTCTACAGAAACAACATAATCATTGGAGTCCCAGGGTCCCAGAAAGGAAATTCCCAGAAAGAATCAACAGTGAAAGTCATCATCACAGAGAAACTCCCAGAGCTAAAAACTGCACGCAATCAAATCCTGTATGCCTGAAGAGTGCCAGCTAAAAGAGACCCCCCCCAAAAAAAAAACAAAACCTCAAGACACATCCTAGTCACAATGACGAATCCTACAGATAAAAATAGAATACTGAAAGCAGCAAAATCAAAAAGGGAAATTACATTCAAAGGAGCATCCATAAGATTTACAGCAGACATGTCACAAGAAACTCTCAAGGTCAGAAGACAGTGGTAGGATATTGTGACAAGACTGAATGAAATGGAGACTTCACCTAGAATACTGTACCCAGCCCAACTCTAGTTCAGGTTGGAGGAAAGATACATAGCTTCACCGATAAGCAACAACACAGAAACTTATCAGATGCAAAGCCAAACTTAAAGGAAAAACTGAAAGATCTACTTTAAGACAGGACAGGCCAACAGACATACCAAACTTATACACAAAAATGACATTAAATCCCATAATAATCATCTCCCTCAATGGAGATGGACAAAATGTCAATGGACTAAAGCATCAATTAAGAGACACAGAGTGGCTAAATGGATCAAAAAGATGAATCCAAAATTCTGCTGCCTACAAGAAGCACACCTGAGTAGTCAGAACAAATATAGACTCAAAATCAAAGGCTGGAGGAAAATCATCCAAGCAAACTACACCCTTAAAAAAACTGGGGTGGCCATAGTAATATCAGACGACACAAATTTTAGACTCCAAAACGTTGGGACAAAAACGGACACTTTGTACTAATCAAGGGGTATGTGCAACAGGAAGAAATCACATTACTAACCATATATGCAACCAATGAGAAACCAGCAAAATATCTAATACAATTATTGACAAATTTGAAAGAAGATATCAATAATAATACAATAATTGTAGGAGACTTCAATACGGCCCTATATATATATACATATATATGCCTAGTATATATATACTATATACATACATATATATACATACATACATACATATATATATATATGACACTCCATCCCCAGAAAACTGGAAGCACACTTTTCTCCTATGTACATGGTTCATTCTTCAGGATAGACCACATGCTGGCACAGAAACATACCTCCATAAAATCAAGAGGAAAGAAATTTTGCAGGCTACCTTCCTTGACCACAAGGCTCTGAAATTATATGTGAACTACAAAGGGACACAGAAGAACCTTAACAACGAAAATTAAACAGCCTGCTACTGAAAACCAGTGGGTCCAAGATGAAATCAAAGAGGAAATCAAAACTTTCCTGGAAACACATGACAATGAAGACACAAATTATCAGAATCCATGAGACATAGAAAAAGCAGTACTGAGAGAAAAATTTATAGCTTTGCAAGCACACATCACGAAGGAAAAAGGGAATACCTCAATAGCCTAATGACACAGCTTATAAAATTAGAAAATTATCAACAGAAGGAACCAAAAACAGGGAGACAGAAGGAAATCACAAAGCTTAGAGCAGAAATCCATGAAGTAGAAACCAAAAAAAAAAAAAAAATCCAAAAGATTACTGAAAAGAGAAGCTGGTTCTTTGAAAAAATAAACAAGATTGATAGACCATTGGCAAGACTCACAAAGAGAGAGAGAAAGAAACTTGATAACCTGTATTAGAAATGAAAAGGGGGAGATCACTACAGATATTGCAGAAATTCAAAGAATAATCAGAGACTACTTTGAGAAACTCTATGCCACCAAATATGAGATCCTGGAAGAGATGGATAAATTCTTGGACTCATATAACCTTCCATAATAGAATAAAGAGGACATAACATATCTAAACTCCCCCACCACCATTGGGGGGGAATTAAAACGGTAATCAAATGTCTGCTCAAAAACAAAAGTCTAGGCCCAGATGGATTCATTGATGAATTCTTTCAACCTTTCAAGAGGAACTACTACCAATCCTGGCCAGGCTTTTTTCATGAAATTGAAAAATGGGTACACTTCCAAATAGCTTTTATGAAGCAAACATCATCTTGATATCAAAAGCAGACAGAAATGCTACCGAAAAAGAAAATTACAGACCAATATCCCTGATGAACACAGATGCAAATGTCCTCGACAAAATACTGGCAAATAGGATCCAATGCCTCATCAAAAAGGTCATTCACTACGATCAAGTAGGTTTCATCCCAAAAATGCAAGGGTGGTTTAACAGTCATGAATCTATCAACATAATATACAACATCAACAACAAGAAAAATAAAAATCACATGATCAATAGACACAGAGAAAGCATTTTATAAGGTCCAACATTCATTCTTGATAAAAAAAAAAAAACTCTCAGCAAGATGGTTTGAAAGGAACCATCTACCACAAGATAAGGCCATCTGCCACAGCCAATGCCAACTAGTATTCTCAATGGAGAAAAACTAAAAGTCTTTCCTCTAAATTCTGGTACAAGACATGGATGTCCCCTATCATCACTACTATTCAACATAGGACTGGAAGTACTTGCTATAGCGATTAGGCAAGAAAAAATTATCAAGGAAATCCAGATAGGAAAGGAAGAAGTCAAACTCTCACAGTTTGTAGATGACATGATACTCTACTTAGAAAACCCTAGAGACTTTACCAAAAAGGTTCTAGAAACAATAAATTCATATAGCAATGTGGCAGGCTACAAAATTAACACAGAAAAATTAATAGCCTTTTTATACACCAATAATGAGAGAGAATAAGTGGACATTAAGAAAACAATCCCATTCACATTAGTGCCACAGAAACTCAAATATCTTGGAGTCAACTTGACTAAAGATGTGAAGGATCTATACAAAGAAAACTATAAAACCCTGCTCCAAGAAATAAGAAAGGACATGCAGAAATGGAAACACATACTCTGCTCATGGTTTGGCAGGATTAACATAATTAAAATGGCAATACCAAAGCATTGTACAGATTTAATGTGATCCCTCTAAAGATACCCATGATATTTTTCAAGGAAATTGATCAAACACTTCTAAAATTCATTTGGAATACTAAACACCCTCGAATAGCTAAAACAATCCTTGGGAAAAAGAATATGGGAGGCATTAATTTCCCCAACTTTAAGCTGTATTACAAAGCAATAGTTATCATAACAGCAAATTATTGGAATAAAAACAGACTCTCAGATCAGTAGAATAGCTTGAATACTCAGAGACTGTTCCCCAGGCACACAATCAACTAATTTTTAATAAATGAGCAAGAAATTCTAAATGAAGTAAGGAAAGCCTCTTCAACAAGTGGTGTTGGCACAACTGGTTAGACACTTGCAAAAAAGCTAATTCAGACCCCTAACTAACACCATGTATGAAGGTACAATCCAAATGGATTAAAGACCTTGGTATCAGAACTGAAGCCATTAAGGTATATAAAACAACACGTAGGTAAAACACTCAATGACATTGAAACTAAAGGTATATTTAAGGAGGAAACAGTACTCTCCAAACAAGTGGAAGCAGAGTTAAACAGATGGGAATATATTAAGCTGAGAAGCTTCTGCACCTCAAAGGAAATATTGCCCAGGACACAAGAGCTGCCCACTGAGTGGGAGAAATTATTCACCCAATACCCATCAAATAAGGGGCTAATATCCAAAATATACAAGGCACTGACAAAACTTTACAAGAAAAAAAATCTAATCCCATCAAAAAATGGGAATAAGAAATGAACAGGCACTTTGTAAAGAAGAAATACAAATGACCAAAAGGCACATGAAAAAAATGCTCCACATCACTAATCATCACGGAGATGCAAATAAAAACGAAGATGAGGTACCATCTCAAGCCACAAAGACTGGCACACATCACAAAGAATGAGACCAAGCAGTGCTGGTGGGGATGTGGAGAGAAAGGAACTCTTATTCACTGTTGGTGGGAATGGCATCTAGTCCAACCTTTATGGAAAGCAATATGGAGATTCCTCCCAAGCCTGGAAATTGAGCTCCCATACGATCCAGTTATACCACTCCTAGGGGTATGCCCTAGGAATACAAAAATACAATACAAGAATCCCTTGCTCACAACTATATTCATTGCAGCACTATTTACAATACCCAGACTCTGGAAACAACCAAGATACCCTTCAACAGATTAATGATTAAAGAAATTGTGGTAAATATACACAATGGAATATTATGCAGTCATCAGGAGAGATGAAGTCATGAAATTTTGCTATACATGGATGTACATGAAATCTACTTTGATGAGTGAAATAAATCAGAGGGAGAGAGATAGACACAGAATAAGCTCATCCATGGGTGTTAAGAAAAATAAAAGATATCTTTGTAATAATTCTCAGAGACAAAGAGAGTAGGGTTGGAAGGTCCAGTTCACAACATGAAGCTTACCACTAAGAGTGGTGAATGCAGTTAGAGAAATAACTACATTGAGAACTATCATAACAATGTGAATGAATGAGGGAAGTAGAAACCCTGTCTAGAGTACAGGTGGGGGTGGGATGGGGAAGAGGGAGATATGGAACTTGGTGATGGGAATATTGTACTGGTGAAGGGGAGTGTTCTTTACATTACTGAAACCAACTACAATCATATTTGTAATCAAGGTGTTTAAATAAAGATTAAAAAATTAAAATTAATCAATCAATCAATAAAAATAAAAATACCATTGCGGTGGAGCCGCGGCATAAGGGGGCTGTGCTAGCCTAGGATGAACTGCAATTCAATCCCCTGGTGTCCCATATGGTCCCCCAAGCCAGGAGTGATTTCTGAGCGCATAGCCAGAAGTAACCCCCTGATCATCAATGGGTGTGGCCCAAAAACCAGAAAAGAAAAATAAATAAATAAATAATAATACCATTACTTGAAATATCATTAAATCCAATACCTTCATTTAGAGCCTAAGAAAATTAAGTCTAAGAAAACAAAACAATTTTCTCAGTTGTCCCAATCAAAGCTTGTTAACTTAAATTTGGTGTCTTAGTCTATTGCCTTTTCCTAGATATTATTTTGCCTATTTATGCATGCATTTAATAGATATATAAATATTTCTGAATTTTTGTTATGCCCTATATAAAATTTTTGGAATTATATAAGCTAATTATTTTTAAAAATAACTTCTATAACTAGCAAAATGATGAAGCAGGTAAGGTACCTAGCATTCACAAGATCAACTAAGTTTCATCTCTACCACCTTATATGATCTTCTGAGAACACTTACAGAACCAAGCACCTTGCATGTGTCCCGAAGAACAAAATAAACAAACAAGCATAAAAACAAAAAGTTTTAGAACTTTTTAAAAACCAAAAGAAACACTTTATTTCTTTAGTAAAAGGAAATTAAATTTCTGTCCTGCAAGCTCTGTTTTGTATGGAGAGAGACAAACAACAAATTAAAAAAATGGGTAAAATGTATATATTGGTTGTGCTATAAAATATAAAGCAGATGGATGCTGGTGATGTCTATTACAGGTCTTCATATGAAAGAGTCTATGGGAAGCCCCACTTAGATGGTGAGCTTTCATTTTGACTGGAAGTATAAAAATGATGAGCCAGGTGTACACACCTGCAGGAAGAAAGGTTCTAGCAAAAACAACAGTGACTGCAAAGGCCCTGAGGCAGGAGCATGGTTGGGTGTGTTCTAGGAAAGATAAGAAGACCAGTGCTACTGGTGATGACTCAGAAAGTGGTTAGGAAGTAAGAGCAGAGAGGTAACTGACTTAGAACCCATGGGTCACTACCATGAAATAGTAACCCCTGAGCATTTCAGGTTGTAGCTTTAAAAAAGGCAAGAGAGAGAAAGAGGGAGGGAGGGAGAGAGGGAGGGGGGCTTTGGTTGAGTATAACTGCAAAAGGACAAAAAAAGAAGAGAGTAAATAATTTCATTTGTTTAACAGAGGATGTTTGCTGCAACCAACTTCCAGAAAGTGAAAGATGGAAAGACAGCTGTGTGGAATGCAGGGAAGGTGGACATACTCTCTGTAATTAGAGCTATGAGGAGGGTCATGGAAGGGGGATGAAGGTTGGATGACAAAATATAGTTCAACTTTACAGTGGATCAAGCAAGACTTCCTTGAAGAAAACATAGACTAATTCATGTTGTAGGGTGTCTTTCCAGTTTTCCTCTAGGCCTGCATTGATTTGAATAGTGCATAATTCTAATCAAACCAAGAAGGTTTACTACCTTATTACTTATACTAGGAATTCTCTGAGGAAACTGGACAGGTGATGGCAGAGAAGAGTAAATGGAAGGAAAGTGGAACCATGTAAAGCAGAGGAAGGAGACATGAGCTTCCAAATGTGTAGTTTTATAAGCCATTAAGATGTAAGATCTGGGAGCCAAAAAAGTGTAAGAGGGAGAGTTGCTACTTTTCACACAGCTGATAAAGTCTCCATTTTTTATCTGGTAACCCAAGAGTGATCCCTTCTGGAAGATTTTGAAGTATGGATTGAGCACTGCTGGGTGTGCTGAAAAGCAGGGAGTTGGGAGGTGGAGACTTAAGAATTTGTATTGATGCGTGAGAAATGATTTGAGCAAAAATTTCATCTCAGTTTTCTTATATGTAAAAGACTAATAAAAAACAAATACAGTCAAGGTGGTTGTTAAAGTCCAAAGGCTTTATTTGTATACTGACCTGAATTTGATCCCAAACACCCTTTCACCCAGAACTGCCATGCATCCTAGGTGCCACAGGGACTCCAATCCAGTTGGCCAAGTTTTCAGGGAATAGGCCTTGGGCCACCTAACACAGCTCAGGAAAACTCCTCTTTAAAACAAGCAACACACACACACACACACACACACACACACACACACACAAAACCCTAACAAACTATTAGCTTTAGGTGAAAAGCAGGGAATATCTTTTAAAGCATAGTAAATACGTTCATATAAAAATTACAGCTGAGGGGTCGAAGAGATAGCAGAGAGGTAAGGCGTTTTCCTTGCATGCAGAAGGTCAGTGGTTCAAATACCGGCATCCCATATTGTCTCCTGAGCCTGCCTGGAGCAATTTCTGAGCGTAGAGTCAGGAGTAACCCCTGAGCGCTGCTGGGTGTGACCCAAAAACAAAGACAAAACAAAACAAAATTGCTGGTGAGAGTTCAGTTGGTACTTGAAAGTCTTCATGCTCTGGTCAGGTCAAATTCCAGATGAATGCAGTTAAAACCCCACATTCTTTATTTACATCAATGACATTTTTATTTTTCTGGGCTCAACTTTAAGATGATTTCTAGTCTTCTTCCTTGCATGATTCTTTCAGCCACCGAGTCTTAATTCTTAAATGCTTCAAACTGTGTTTACAGTACTTTCCTCCACGTTTCAAAATGAATAGTCCCCATTCAGTTGCCCTATCATTGTGCCTTAGTGGTATCTTGGCATTAAGTGGTAAGGGTAGATGAGCTTTGGTGAAACTCAATATTTCTAAAGGCAGGCAATAAAGGAGGTATGGTGTCTGCAGGGAATTACAGAGTAGTCATTTTAAAGTCAGTGTGCCTTGTTTTATTTCTCTCTGCCAGCAATTAACCACAATGATAAAAATCTCCCCACTAGGGCAGACCACTCCCATCATTTCCCCACCCCTGCCTTAACCTCTGTAATATTTACTTCCTGATTCTTTTCCTTTTCATTCAGTCCCTCCAGTGCTGACTTTTTTGGGCAACTGCAGTAACACTTCTTTCTAGTTCACCAAACCTCAGAATCCTTCCCGAGCTTTACAGGCTTAAGTTCCAACACTCTAGTCTACTGGTTGCTCAAGCCCTCAGTAACCCAAAGCCAACCTGACAGCTGAAACTTATTCTCTTACTCTGCATCCTCAAATTCACTGCTAGGAAGATCTGTTTCAAAATTCATAGTTTTTTTTTTTGTTGTTGTTCATAATCTGGAAGGAAAACTAGTTTTAGATCCCTGTATTACTGGAGACAGCTGCTGGGGAGACCTTAAATAAGTCATTTTCCCTGCAAGGGCCTCAATTTTCTCATTAATTAAATTAAGATAATAATACCTGTAGAGGTGAAGCACAGGATTTCAGTAAAGACCAAATGAGCTCATGATTGTGAAAACAATCCACCCACATGAGCTATGGTAATTATTAGGCACGATAGAGGTGATATTTCTCGAATAGTTGCCATGGTTATAGAACTGAAGTTCATGGCAATGCATGACTCTGCTTTTGATGTCTACTCTACCTTTTACTCCACTAATCTTTGCCATTTCATATCCTCTTTGACATTCAGAGATCAGCTCTAGATCATCTACCTTGAAATTTTTTTCCTGGGCTATTTCAGTGCATGCTGAACCCTGAAAGAACAAAGCAAAGCCTCAAAACTCTAAAACAGGGGTTACATGTCAAGCATGTTTGAGACCTTGGATTGGATCTATGGGACCACATGTTTCTTTCTAATACAACTGATTATAATCATGGTGCCCATTTTGCCTTGCTGTGCATAACTGGCCAGGCACTGAACTACCAATTTTACACAACCAGGGCCAGTCTGAGCACCATATGAGTGTCCTCTAGCAACCTCACACACTGCTAGGAGTGCCACCTATCATAAACAAAAATCTCTAGAAAATATATTCTTTGAGTTGATGCAGTTACTGCACTTGTCCTCTTCAATTTAGATTCAGAATCTTCCCACTGGACTATAAAATAGCACATTTGCTTGATATCATAGTAATGCTGAATACATAACAGATTTTAAATCAAGACTTGTCAAAATGCATAAGTATGTGAATGAATGAATGAATGAATCTATGCCTAGAGACATTTTTGTTTTTGTTTTTGCTTTTGCCCCTTAAAACAAAATATGCTGCTAGTGCCCTCTGCTGCTAAGCATTGGGTGTGTTTTCTATACAATTGTAAGGCAAGTTGGAGAATACTTAGAAAAGGCAATGAGTATTTTTTTCTCCTGACAGAGAGATGAAGAAAAGCCACTGGAATATACTGGTATAAGGAACCAAGGGAAAGAGGACAGATAAGGTTGCTGCAAGAAAACTGGGTACTTGCTAAATTGGTGTGACTGGACCAGTCAAAAAAAAAAATAACACCATCAAGTTTGCATAGCAATTCTTTTTCCTCCTGTGCTCTAGCCTAAGAATAAGTAGTGTCGTTTTTATGGATGGATTACTACTTAAATATAATTTTAATATGCAGTAACAAAAAATCAAGAGTTGGAAAGCATTGACAGAGAATGCTATTTGCTTTTCTTCCTTTTCAGGTGTTCTTAGACAAAAAATAATGATTGCAATTGTTCTGATAGAGCAAAAAATAATTATGGCTAACTAATTGCTTAGCATTTTTACTCGAATTTTATAGTAATTCACTACCTACACTTTACTAAATTAATCCAGAGTAAAATATTTAAAAATAAGAAAGGATATGTGTCCACTTTTGGTAAAAACGTAGGAAGTAGTTCCAAGTTCATGCACCATTAAGTCTACTTTCTTTTTCTTTTTGTTTTTGGGCCACAACTGGCAGTGCTTCTTATGGTCCCAGGCTATGACATGGGGTGCCAGGGATCTAAACTGCGTTAACTTTTTGCAAAGCAAACATCCTTACCCACTGTATCCTTGCCTGGTACTCTCTTCCATGCTATTTATTTATTCCAAGATGGCAGAAGATCTGCCTTAGACTTCATTGCCCAAGAGTAAATTGTTAGCAAATTTAAGTGCATCACATTCCTTTTTAAGTCTATTTTCTCAGTTTAAAATAAAAATTGACACTCTCTAAAACTCTTTCCAAGTCTGTTATTTGTAATGGCCCTCATTTACTGAACTATAAATTCAGCCTTGCTGTGATTATGATTCTCCCTTGAGTATTCACCCCATAATTCCTCTTCCCAGCTCACCCATCTTTGGATACTTTAATGCTAAAATCAGATCAACCATAACTTAAACCATTCAATGCTTGTGTTTTCTACCACTCAAATATCTTTCTATTTGAGGGTGCATAATGTTCTGCATATAAATGATGCATTTCCCTTCAAAGTTCAAAGTAAAATGTGTTTCTCATGCTGATTATGTAGATAGACCAGTTTTAAGTTTTCAGAATGCCAATAAATGTGGCACATTTGAAAAATTTGAAAACTGGTTGTTAGTTGGTATCTTGGTGGGCAATATGCCCCTGATTGACAAGCATCCAAAGAGTGTCCGAGAACAGTATCCACTTGGTCTTGAGCCTTTAAAGTGATTTACTCATGCTGTAAAGCAAAGTGCACAATATAGGAAGCAACATTTGATGTACTTTTATTACCCACAGGGACATAAGTCACTCCTCAGAAATTAAACCTCTGCAAGAAAAATCCCTACACTATGCTCCCCTGGAAAATTTGTAGAACATGTTTGACAGAACCAACATCAGGGCAGAGACAACAACCATTTTGCTGAAGACAGTTCCTTCTTCCTTAATTCAAATATGATACAGAATAGTGAACAGATCTTTGATCTGATAGGCTCAGTGTAATTCCTTCTACCTCTTAACTATTCATGAAATATTATTAGGATTTGAAAAATGGTTCAACATTAGATCACATGCTGTGTGTATGAGGCCCTGGTTGTTTTACTCCCTAAAATCACAATAAAATAAAATAAAATTTTAAAATATTTATTTTTACTAATTTAAGTGACATTAGTTCTGTTATAGAATGAGGGCCAGAGCTATATAGTACAGTGAGATAGTACAGTGGGAATTTGCCTTGCAAGCTGCAGACTCTGGTTTGATCTCCTGAATTTTATATGGTCCCCTAAGCCCCACCAGGACTGAGCTTTAAGCATAGAGCAAGAGTAAGTCGTGAGCTGATTGTGACCCCAAAATAAGCAAATAACAAATAAACAAAAAATAATTACAGTATGATTGCAAAAATGTTTGTGGTTTTGGTGTACAAAACAATTTTACCACATCAAAGTACCAATGTCCTCACTCAGTCCATCAAATCTCTATGTCATCTTTAGCCACTTCCTCCTTATCCACCATCAAATCCTTTAATCTTATTGCTTGGAAATCTCAGGTTTGCATTCCAAAATCAAAATTTTATCCTTGGGTGAGTAGGATCATCTGGTTTCTATCTGTTCATCTCTGATATACCTCATCTAATATGGTGCATCCCTGTTCCATACAAACTGCAGTAGACTGTAAGATTTCATCCACCCTTTCTCATAACTACATGGTATTTCATTGTGCATGCATATCATAACTTCACTGTTCACTCACTTTTCATTAGATATTAAGGTTATTTCCTTATACTGGCTATTGTTATACTTAGCACAGCAAGGGAGATAGGTATCTGTAATATATATTACATATATATGTATATATAGTTATACATAATATATATAGTTAAAGTTTTCTTATTTGGGGTATTAATGCCAAGAAGACATGCCAAGTCAGATAAATATTCTTTTCTTTTCTTTTTGGTGTTTGGGTCACACCAGTGATGTTCAGGGGTTACTCTTGGCTATGCACTGAGAAATAGCCCCTAGCTAGGGGGACCATATGGGACGCTGGGGATCAAACCGCAGTCCGTCCTAGGTTAGCACATGCAAGGCAGACACCCTATCGCTTGCGTCACGACTCAGGCCCCTCACATTCTTTTATTTTTAAGAAAAGCTACATACTATTTTCCACAGAGGTTGTACCTCAGTAGATGCACACTAAATGAAAACATGTTTTAACTAAAAATAAAAAATGAAGACCAGGATTGCTAAAAAAATTCTTAGAAAATTCAGCAATTCATTTTCATTGAAATTGACATTAGTGTGAATCCAACTAAAAATTATTCATTTGCTCTGAGTTTATTTCCCCCCAAAATAAATACAGTCCAATGCACCTAGATTATGTGAAAATCTCACTAACTACAATAAAGAAAAGTTGGGGTCAGAGAGATAGCACAATGGTAGGGTATTTGCCTTGCATGCATCTGATCAAGGACAGATAGTAGTTTGAATTCCAGGACTGCATATGGTACCACATGCCTGCAAGGAGTGATTTCTAAGATCAGAGCCAGGAGTGACCACTGGGTATGACCCCAAAACCAAAAATGAACAAACAAAACCACCAACAACAAAATAAAAGTGAATATTATCCTAGAACCTGACTCTGTCTACTTATGGAACATCCTCCAAGGTGTACATGTTGGTTCTTCACTTAATATTAAACACTTAAAAGTTGACAAAATTGCAAATTAAGACTGTTCAGTTATTAGACCTTTATCTTGGAAACTGATGGGAAATTCCTAAATCATCTTTATTTAATTACCAATATTAACATCAAAGAAGTATAATTCTAGTTCATACTATCTTGTGGGGAAAACATGTCCTGAAACTCTGAACTTCAAATACAATAAAAATACTGGTGTCTGTTCAGTAAATGTTGCTAAACACTAAAATATCATCAGAGACCAGAATATTATTTGGTGGCCAGAAGCCTTGAAGTTGACTTCTGAGCCCTGGGGACTCTATAATTTATTCTAAATCTAAGTAGTCTGATTGCCTAAGACCTTCAAAGGCACTTACAAAGTTCAACTAACTTAAAACAGGTATAGAGAACAGACACAATAAGGATAATTTTTCTTGATGTCCTATCCAGTTCTTAGTTTTGAAATTAGGCAAATTATCATTAGCTCTTGTTGAAGTCGGTTGAGTCTAAAAATTCCCGAAGTTGTGAATAATCTGTTCTTGATAGACACCAGGATATACAAACTTAATAAAACATGGCCTTTCTTATTTAATTTACCAAAGTTGATTTTACCAAGTGCTTTTAGCCAGACAACCTACATGAGGTCTGGAACAATATGATTATTCCCTTTTATGTGATAATAACATAAAGATTTGAATAAGAAGACTGGCTCATATGCATATGGAGGAAAAGTTTTCTAGACTCCCTAGCAGAGGAAAATATTGTAAGAGCTCCTTAAGTCTGAATGAGGGGCTTTTCTTCAGCTTTGTCTGCTACTGGGTGCTCTTTCCACTTTCCACTATGAAGCAGGTTCTTGACATATTCACCCCACCCACTTAAATATAACTCCTTACAAGGGAGTTCACTAAAATGTTCTTTTAAACTAGCATTTATTTGAATTTTCACAGCATTCATTAAAGTGCTTTCCCAGGGCGAGCTCCAGTAAAAATCCCACTCTACCACACCCTGAATGTCCACCTTAGTAAATGTTCCAATTTTTTCCCCCTGAAAGCAAAAGAATATGCTTAAATTCAACCCTATTTTTGTGGGGAGAGAGGACTTGGGCCCTCAGTTTTGCTTATCCTTAGCAAAACAGGCTTTTTAGACCAAGTTTAATGACTATTTTCTGTGTAAATTGCTCACTATTCCTTGACCATTTCCTTCTCTGAAGACACCTGGTCTGTATTTTACCTATATTTATCAAGCTCTTCAGTGAGAATGGAACTTACCACATCTTCTTCATTTTCTTGCATCTATTTTTTTCTCTTTTCAGTTTTAAAAATTTTAATATCTTTAATTTTTGCAACTTCTATAAACTCACCACGAGTCTCTCAAACACCCAACAGAGGAATAAATAAATTATAACTAGAGCTACATTAGAACAAATGCTCTGTTACCACCCATTTTTCTTGGATACAAAGTAAAGATTTCACTGATGTGACTCTCAAGATAATTGTGCAGTTTTGAGTGATTTCCAAGGGCTTCAAGACCATAAAATATGCTTTGTAAATGCCAACCATGATTATAACTCTTCAAAACAATGGAATATATGATTTACAAGTGGAAAAAAGATGAGCCACAGCAGGTAGCGTTTCTATCCCCACCCCATTATTAGGTCGTAATTCAGAACTAAAAGCACCAAATTGGGAAGGAAGAAGAAGGTATTACTAGTGTCTAGAAAAATATTAGACCTAGAGCCTAGTCATACTATTATCAATGTCTATAAAATTATACTTCCTTCAAGATGGGGGATACCTAAACTTGATTAGTGATGCCAGGGGCACATCTTCCACATAGTTGTTCATAACAGATAGATAACCAATTTTCTGCAGTAGTAATGACTCAGATGACAAATTGAGGCATGCATTTATCAGATGAAGTTGACAAACTGATCTACCATTAAGATTCTCTGTGGTGGTCTTCCAAAGACATGGAGAGAATAGTTGGTTCACCTTCTTTTCACATTTTTCCCAGGTGCATTCTCTAAGTAGTCAGAGTTGTGTCATATATCAAATGCATGAAGTGTTATATGTTCATATTTTTCCTCCCCAGCAATGTATGTCAGGGGGGAGAGAGTCAGGAGCATCGTATGTATTTGTTTTTTTCTGTGAGCCCTAAGATGTTGGCTGCAGAGGTGACTCACTAATCCAAATCTTCACCTGGCTGATACCCTGGAACAGCAAGCTACAATTGATGATCAGATTGTACCAGACCTGACGTTAATTGACTTCTGGAGGTCAGCATCTGGTACAGAGATCAGACAGATTTACAGGGGAGGCAAAGGAGGAGGAGGGATGGAAAGAAGTTTTGACAGAATGAATCTGCAACTCCAACTCAGCAGTGAACTCAAAGAGTAATGGATGCTATTTGTCTTCATGTGCCTAAAGAAATCAACCAGCTCCAGAATGAATCACAGCATTATGTCTCATGTTGGAAATACGGTATTAACTGGAAGTAGAGGATTTGTGGGTGGGCTGTGGGACTATGTGAGGAGGTCACTTCACATCATAGACTTTTGGACAGGAGGTAGAGAGAGATTGCAACTGTGGACCCATTCTAACTTGTGGTTTAGGATTTTCTGCCAAAAAGCTTCTGTTTCCACAAAGAGTTGTGGATGTGGGAACAGTTCAGTTTTTTTCCAGTTCTCAACCATTCTATTGTCAGTCACTTCAGAGCATTTAATTCTTTAGCGTAAGGAGCCAGTAAGGTGACTCCCATTACCTCCCTTCTTGACGTCAGTAAGGGAGTTATTCCCTGTGGCGGTCTTATATGAAATAATTCAGCATTCGTACTTCAATTAAAATTCATAGGTACATATTATTAAATGTTACTGACTCATTCTATGGCTTCTCCTCAGCTGAATAAGAGCCAAAAATGCCATGTCCACAGTAATGATGAAGGTTGCATTAAAACTAAATATTCCCTCGCAATTTATATGCAGGTTCTTTAGAAACCATCATACACCTCCAAGAATATCACTGTGTCTTGTCCACATGTTTTCTCAAGGAGGAATTTCAGTGCAAGATTCCTCCTGCTATCGAGGGAGAGAAAGATGACAACTGGCCCAAACCATTTTCTTTTTGAATTTCATGAAACAAAATCTGGGCACATTGTGTTTGCTCAAAAATGGAGTTGATGTAATTGAATTATATGGCCCATAGCCAGTCTAGCTCAGAGAACTTGTGTCTTCACATATCTTTCAACAGGAAAATAAAAGAGAGAACAAGTTTGGTTCAATAAAATTAAACCTTTCAATTCACATTAGTGTATAATTCAATATTTAATATGCCATGCAGCATGGTCATGGGAGTGAACACCCTTTACTTCTTCTACCTATGACAATGCAAAATCCAGGTTGAATGACCACAGGTTTTCATGTTCCTTCCCATTTACTTTTTCTGTACAATGGGCACCAACATTTGTGCCCCAAATATCCCCTTGTAAGTGAACATACTCCATGACAGAGGCATTCAATGCTACAACAGAAGTTAAAATAAAAATTTTCCATAACATTTTTTTCACTTTTTAACATATGGGGATACTCAGCGAATTAAATAGTGGTTTTCCAAAGCTGTAGGTGCAGAAGAATAAACCTGAGGTAATGAAAAATGACTTTATAGTCTGATCTGCCTCCAGCACAGTAAAAGAAGAAATTTCTAGTTAACTAAAAGAAAGGTTCCCTTCTGTATAGTGTCCTGTAAAGCCATAGACCAAGTAGCAAACACCATATTTGAGATAGAAAAGATACTCCTTCCTCTAGTGGATATAGCTTTGTGAAAATTTCAATCCTACATGCATCTTAGTCAGGCACTCTCATGTAACTCAACAGAGCTTGCTAAAATCTTTAAGTATAAGTTATTTTGTTAGCCTGTTTCCTCCCAGAGATTTCTGAAGTCTGAATAATTTCCTTCAGTAATAAAAGTTGTAAGAATTCAAATGTATCCTTCATCCTTTCACACAAGGTTCCCTATAACACAGACTGTGATTTCTGACTTGGATATTCAGAAGACATCTGATGACACTCCCTAAACATTTGAATGAAATTATATATGGTTTGATGTGGAGAAGATTAAAAATAAATGCTTTAGTACAGACACGATGTCCCAGTTATAAAACAACATACTTAACCTGCAAAACAGGAATAGCTACTCCATGCAGTCAGAAAATGGCATAAGATGTGGATCTAACACAAAGACAACGATTGCAGCCTTTACCTACTTTCTTTGGGGCTGAATGGTAGAACAGAGTACATTTCTCAGAGTACCCATTGCACCCAGGAAGCGGGAACTGCTAGAAGCCACAAGTTGTTTACTTAGTTGATGCCTTGTTGCCAGAACACAGAAATTATATCCATGCTCAGATCCTCCTATCAGCAAATTTCAGTGCCAGCAAACACTTCTCAGAGAACAAACACAACAATCTACCTTTTCAAAGCTCAGGAACTTTCAACTCTAAAGTTGGATATGCGATTTAAAAGCCCAGCCAAAATATAAAATCAACCTGTTTAAAATACTTAAAATGTTAAGAAAATTGGCTTAATTTTTGTGGGAGTTTCTGAAATGAGTGGTTTTATTTTTACTTTTGTGTTTGCTATCCATTTAAGACAATATTGGTGAGAGAGGGACTTTGTGAAACAATTGCAACCCATTATGTCATTTTCAAAGAAGAGAACTGAAGACAGGGAAAGACAGTAGCTCCAGGTCATACAGCAGGGCAAATCTGATGGAATTGAGATTATAATCTAATGCTCTTTCTGCTCTCTCATGAGAAAAATGCAACCAGAAGGTTGGGTGGAAAACAGATGGCACATACATCACCATGACTCAATTTTTCAATCTCAGAGGATTAATGCTCTTGTCATTTACCTAAATGGCAGAAAGTAAATGGCATTTCTAGAAAATGTTTTGATTTGCTGGTTTTCTTACCTGCTACTACCTTTACCAAGCTCCAGCATGAGGGAAGGTGAAATACTGTTGTTGAATAGTCACTGAACTGAAGCAACTACAACCCTGCCCTAAATACCCTTGCTCAGTTTCTTCCTTAAAATTGAGGTTAAGGTCTTGATCATGCATTTTCTGGGTTTACATGTGTGTTAGACATCACTGCTGCTTTAAAAGTAGTGCATGAAGCAACATTATTAATCAGATTATAAATTACAGAATCTCAACCAATAAATATTTTTTAAATAAGTGTATTATTGGGACCAGAGTGATAGGACAATGGGTAGTAGGATGCTTTGCATGCTACCAACCTGGTTCTATCCCCAGCATTCCGTATAGTCCCCTGAGGTCAACAAGGAGTGAACCCTGAGGACAGAGCCAGGAGTAAGCCTTGAGTACAGCTGCATATCACCAGTAAACAAACTAACATCAACAATTAGAGCTCTCTGAGAAAGGGATGTGGCACCTGCATTATATGTGTAAGGCCCTGGATTCCATTTGAAGTGTCCATAGAGCAATTGTCAGCAAAACTAGATCATGATACATGATTTCTCCTTGGGTTTTCAAAACACCTTCCTGTGGGAACATAAAACCATTAACTGAAGAAAAATGAAATAATTTGGGAAAAGAAAAGAATAAATTCCATATGTTTCAATAAGGAGCTCTTTATTAAACAAATCAGACAGAAGCTTGAATCCGGGAGCTGAAGGGCAGCAAGACACGATGACAAGCAAAATCTGTGCAGATGAAGATTTAGAATCATTCAGAAATTAATTTTTCATTGGAGATATCCCTTTTAACCAGTGGACCTTACTCTCAGGCATTATGGCAACAGTGCGTGCCCTGATTCAGGCAGGATTAAAGATTTTTTTTTTCAATATTCATGAGATTGAAGAAACATTCCAGTTCAACTCTTAAATGATTTAGAAGACACAACTCATAAAGCAGACCTTTCTGGAGCAGGAGGGAGGGTGGAACTTAACTTTCAGAGTCGGTTTTGCTCTGTAGTGAAAATACAAGAACAAAAAGCTATGCCAGTGGTCTTCTGGGTCTCTAGTTAATGCACTATTTGTGTGAACAGCCCCTTCTCAAAGCCTGGGGATGCTTAGTCCAGTGATACATGAAACCATGTGCACCATATGAAGGCTCCTTAGGCTCAAATGAATAGTGATCGGTTCTGTGAGAGACTGGCTGAATGGCACAGTGCCAGAAAGTTCTTTGGAGACCAAGGTATATACTAACTTTAGAATGCATAGAACCAATGTTTTTCCAAGAACAAGATAGCCTTTCTGTTGGAAAGTGTGAACTTTAACTAATGGGAGTGGGGGGAGAAAGTAAGCAAGAGAGAGAGAATGTGAAAGAGAGAGAGGTAGAAGGATGGAGACTTTTGAGAGAATAATTTAGATGAAAAAGGCAGGACAGACAAATGAATGAGGTAACATAAGCATCCTTAGGAACAGAAGGAGAGCTGGTGACACAATAACCTGTAAATTTATACCAGGGCTCTGTACAAAAATAAAACGGTTCTCATAAGTTTAACAATTTAAATAAATATCTGATAGAACTTTTTTCCCTCATTTTCATAGCTCATCTCTGGGGTTGATATTCAGGTCATGCTTTCCTTGCTGCTCTTGATCCAGGATTGCGATCACTTCATCGGCCTTTATTCGCTCCTTCAAAAAAAGACAATTTACACATTTCTGTTACAAGCATAATAAGCAGGCCTAGCCACAGATGCTTTGCAAACACTTCCAGGCTTCCATCTGTACACACATCAATGCTAAATGCAGTTGAAGACTGAAGTTCATCTTCATCCTTGCACTGTTGTCTTCTGATTCCCATGCCCTAAGCAATTCCTTTGCATGATTTTTCTTTGGCAAAAAATGATTCCTGTATGTCTAAAGACTTACTACTCTTTTAGCTGCGTGTCTCCATAGATACCTGCAATCGTGTTCTTCTATTATTTATTCAAATGAATTCATAATGTTATTCCTGCACAGATTTACTCCATATCTCTTCACAAATTTCTTTTTTTTTGTTGTTGTTGTTTTTGGGTCACACCCGGCAGTGCTCAGGGGTTACTCCTGGCTCCATGCTCAGAAATTGCTCCTGGCAGGCACGGGGGACCATATGGGGCACCGGGATTCGAACCGATGACCTTTTGCATGAAAGGCAAATGCCTTACCTCCATGCTATCTCCCGGGCCCCTCTTCACAAATTTCTAAAAAATGACATCACAGGTCACCCTTTTTTTTCCTAATCACAATTTCTTGCATCTAATAAATTTCACCTAGTCCAGGGGCCAGGGGATTAACACAAGTGGTAGAGCACAGGCTTAGCATAGATGAAGCCTAAATTCAATCCCCAATACTGTAAGCCTCATTTACCAACATCAGCACATAGGGAAAAAGCCTCTTGTTCCCTGAGCACTCATCAAATAATAATGGGGAAACCCCAAGCCCCTCTGACATTCAGTTGCTTGATGTGAGCTTTGAAATCCCAAATCACTGAATCTTCTCTGCTCTGCCTTGTACTTCTTGTTTTCTCTCATTTATATGACTTCTGCTTTAGTTCAGGCCTTACTTTTTTTTTGTTGTTGTTGTTTTGTTTTGTTTTGTTTTTGGGTCACACCCGGCAGTGCTCAGGGGTTACTCCTGGTTCCATGCTCAGAAATTGCTCCTGGCAGGCTCGGGGGACCATATGGGGCACCTGGATTCGAACTGATGACCTTTTGCATGAAAGGCAAACTCCTTACCTCCATGCTATCTCCCAGGCCCCCAGGCCTTACTTTTTCAACCTGAGGACTATTGACATTTTAATTTGCTGTTGGAGTTTGTCCTATGCACGTATTTAACAATATCTGGGTCTCCGCCTGGTCCAGGTTGTCAGTAGCACACTTTGGGAACCAAAAATGTTCCCCAACACTGACAAATGTGGCATAGGAGACAAAATTGCTTTTTGCCTTTGTCATCTTAAGTATATATCCTTTTAACTTTCACATCCTTCTCCTGAAGGCTTCAATGGGACTGTGCCCTGAAAGCATGATAGCATTAAGGCACCACTCACACCTATTGCATGAGTTCCTCAAATGAACGAAGTTCTAAATCCATTTTTCTTGGTGAGCTGGTAGAGAGTAACCTGCTTTATACTTTTCCCTCTTCTTCTGCTCCCTGGTTTTCTCCCATTTCATCATACACTACAATCTACATTCAAGGCTTTGAATGTGGCACTCGCAGAATCCCTTATTCTCTGACTAAGGCCTAGTGCTTAGTTTTATTAGTCCCATGCTTTCTCTTACTGCCCCATTCCACCTGCCACATCAATCTGCAAACATCATTAGTCAATCTAATGATGTCATACCTTCTTAGATTTTCACTTCATAGATTTTCACTTTTACTATTGTTATCCTGATGTACAATGTAATAAATAAAGTAGTATTTTTAGATTTTCACTTCATAGATTTTCACTTTTACTATTGTTATCCTGATGTACAATGTAATAAATAAAGCAGTATTTTTTCTTTGTGAATCCCCAGTTTTGGGGAACAAAACATGACTTTCTCCCATACTTAAAATATAATCAATCTTTCTCTTTCTTCCGTCCTTCTTTCTTTTTTCTTCCTTTCCTTCCTTTCTCTCTCCCTCCCTCCTTCCTTCCCTCCCTCCCTCCCTCCCTCCCTTCCTCCCTTCCTTCCTTCCTTCTTTCCTTCCTTCCTTCCTTCCTTCCTTCCTTCCTTCCTTCCTTCCTTCCTTCCTTCCTTCCTTCCTTCTTTCCTTCCTTTCTTCCTTCCTTCCTCACCTGGTAATGCTCAGGGGTTGCTCCTGGCTATGTGCTCAGAAATAGCTCCTGGCTTAGGGGATGATATGGGACATCAGTCAACCACGTGCAAGGCAAATGTTCTATCACTGTGCCACTGCTCTGACCCCATGATTTATCTTTCTTAGCATCTTCTTCGACCTTACCTCTTGTTTACTTATTTTCAAACCAATTTCCCTCTCATATACTGAGTATTTTATACTGTGGTTTATTTTGTGTTTTGACTACTCTGAACTCCTGCTATTTCTGGGTATTTGCATCTTGTTCACTGTCTTGGAATGTTTATCCCACAATTGAATCACAGTCAGCTTCTTCTTGACAGAAGAAGCAGTTTAGATGCCATCCCAAAGATTTATACAACTTTCCTGCCTCATCCCTTTACTCACACGTGGATCACCATGTTTCCTTTTCCACATATTTTGTTATTTTTATTGTACTGAGATAGCATTGGCTTATTAAACTATATATGACTAAGGATTGCATTGTAATTATTCTGCAAATTTATTTTGCCAAAACATGTCCATTACCAAAGAACCAATATCCCCCCACCAAGTTCATTTACTGCTTTCTCTTCACCCTTTTCTGCCCTTGCTCTTTGGTAAACTCTGTGGTACAAATCTAAATATTACTCTCATTGTTCTTAGTTTATTCCATTTTTTGATTCCTTATATTCCAAATATAAATAAAATTATTCAGTAATTACCTTTATTTTTCTGCCTTATTTCTCTTAGTATAACTCCTCCAATTTCATCCATATTGTATTAAAAGTAATATTTCATCTTTTATTAAGCTAAATCTCTCCCTCCCTCTCTCTCTCTCTCTCTCTCTCTCTCTCTCTCACACACACACACACACAGACACACACACACACACACACACACACACACACACACACCAAAATTTCTTTATCCACTTATCTGGATTGTTTCCAGGTCTTGGCTACTGTAAATTAACCTGAAACGAACATAGGAATGCATATACCTTTTCATGTTAATACTCTTCAACATTCATATCTCCATGAGAGGGACTGTTGGTTGGATCACAGATTTGATCTGCTTTTAACATTTGAAAAAGCTCCATACTGTTTTCCACTGAAGCTGAATTAATTTATATGCCCATGAAAAACTTAATGAGATTTCCTTTTTCTTTCAACCTTCAATATTGCTTGCTGTTTCTGGCCCCTTTAAAATATAATTTATTCTCACAGAAGTGGAGTAGGTGGATGCTGCATTGTGATTCTTGGCTGTTTTTCCTGATGATATTAATTCATGAGTATTATTTCATATGCTTGCTGACCATCTGTAAGTCTTTTTGGAGGGTAGGAGTGTTATGCGCAATAGAAACAGAGGAACATGTGGCTTCAGGGATCAAACCTGGGGCCCTCGCCTGTGAAAATGCACACTTCCTACTTTGAGTTATCTTCACAGTCACATATCTATTTTCTTTTACTCAAGTATTAACTTGAATCTTTTCCAAAATTTTTATTAGAAATCTTAGTTTGCTCTTTTTGAATTTGGAGAACTCTTGGAATATCTTGGATATTATTGCTTTATTGAATCTAAAATTTGTACATTTTTATCCCATTTAGTAACATATTTTAAATAATAATTTGTTTTACTCTACAGAAGATCTTTGAGTAAGGTAGCATTATTCATTATCATTGTTTTTTGCTTCCTTGCCATTCATGTCAGATCAGCAAAACATTATGAACATCAATATCATAGAAACTTTGAAGCATTTTGCTTATGCATTTTATAGTTTGATATTTAATACCTAAGGCTTTGTTTATTTTGAGTTGACTATTTATATGTCATGAATTAGAATTCAGGCTTTTATTTTTCTATATTTATTGCACTATATAGGGTTCACTATGAACTGCTAGCAACATCCAAGGGCAAAGAACTAGGAATAAGTCATGACCATATCTATATGTGGCCCTCAAGAAACAAACAAATAAAAGCCAAGCAAACAAAATTATATCTTGTCATGAGATAGTCCTTGGTAATTCATTGTTGAATTTGGTTCACAGAGATTATATTGAGGGTAGTTGCATCTATATTCATCAGTGATATTAATCTGTGTGTTTCTTTTTAAAGGGAGCACTTTTGATTTGGTGTTAACGTAATTTTCCCTTCATACGACATAGCTGCAAAGAATTATCTTTGCTTGGTTTTTTTAAAGAGATTGAAAAGATCTCTCAGCTCTGATTTATTATCTTAGTGATTACTCCTGACTCTCAGTGGTTACTCCTGACTATGAACACAGAAAACTCCTGGCAGGTTTGGGGAACCAAACGGGATACCAGGGATCAAGCTTTGGTCCTTCCCAGGTAGGCTGCCTACAAGGTAAATGCCCAACCCTGTATTATTGCTCTGGCCCCTGTTACTAAGTATTTTTGTTTTGAGGTTATAAGGGTCTAAATTAATAAACTAATTTTAAATAATAATCTAATATATCTTGTTTATTTTGAGTTCTTGTTATATATTTCTTTGTTTTAAACATGCTGTGTCTTGGTTTTTCTTTAGGTAGCTTGCTGTTTCAAATAGAGTTTAATTCCCTTTAAAGTAAGTATCTTTAGTATTACTAGCAATAGTGTTTTTGTAAAGTTAGGATTTTCTGTTGTTTGGATAAAAAGTGTTTTATCAGTTATAGAATGACTGATGTTTGATACAGATATCTTGGGTTTGCAGAGTATTATTAACTATAGAAATATTCCATTCTACTCTCTATTATAGTCTATAGAGATTTGTGAGGGAATATTCATATACAGGTCACAGATAAATCATTACTTTTCTATTATAAGAATTTTCTTTAATTTCTCATTTTGCCATTTTAAGTATAATGAATTTTGGTGTTCATTTGTTTTAGTTTATTTTTCTTAAAACTGTCTGCATTTTTGCCTGCGCTAGCCTAGGATGGATCGCGGTTCGATCACCTGGTTTCCCACATGGTCCCCCAAGCCAGGAGCGACTTCTGAGCGCATAGCCAGGAGTAGCCCCTGAGCGTCACCAGGTGTGGCCCAAAAACCAAAAAACAAACAAACAAAAAACTGTCTGCATTTCCCAGTTTTAAATATCTATTTAATTCACCAGTTTGAGGAAAATTGTCATCATTTATTACTTCAACTATTTCTGTACCTTTCTCTCTTTTCATTTCATTATCTATATGATGTAAATTGTATGTTTAAACATAGTTCTATGCTTTATTTGCATTTTTTGTTTTGTTTTTGGGCAACACCTGGTGACACTCAGGGGTTACTCCTGACTATGCATTCAGAAATCACTCCTAGCTTGGGGAATCATATGGGACCCAGGGCTCGAACCACAGTCCTTCCTAGGCTAGTATGGACAAGACAGATGCCTTACTGCTTGCGCCACTGCTCCGGCCCCTTTATTTGTATTTTTTATACAATATTTTTACTTGTGTTCATTTTTTAATAGTTTATAATACCCTACTTTTGAGCTTACTGTTTTGATTTTTGGCTTCTTTCATTCTGCTGCTAATTAAGCTTGTCTACTGTTGTTCAACTGCTATATTCTTTAGCTCTTTGGTATTGGCTTATGTTTCCCTCGTATTTCCTCTATGTTTGAAGTTCTATACCACACAGAGCCTATTTAAGAGAGCATCATTATGGTGGTTAATTTGAAGGATTCTTTCGGTACTTTTCATAACTCTTTTGTATTTCCTTCCACGGTTTTGTCTCGATCCATCAGTGAAAATGAGTCTGTTATTCATCTGGTTTGGTCCTTTATTACAACAGGCAATGACCTGGGTTTTGTGGTCATGCAAACCTGGGTTGCCATGGACATAGCGACAAGTGCCTGGCGATGAATGTGGGATGTGACGTTGATGGACCTGGGTGATGTCCAGGTGTTTGTGGTTACAAGTACCTGGCAACAGCTATAACGCTGACATTGCAAGTGCCAGGCAGCAACTGTGGTGCCGAAATAACGTGGGCTGAAATTCATGGTCCACAGCTGTGGAAGTGAAGACCTAGAGCTCTTAAGAGAGTGCTGAATCATGGTGACAAATTCTGAACAGTCGCTGTGGTGGCATAGTTACATGGGCTTGGATGGTCCTGCAATGCCATTTCCCCCACTTCAGGTAGAATTACTAGGTTATTAAATATTGCCATATCGCCACTTGAGGTGATCACATCAACTTATATCCTTACCATAAATAGTAGATAAGAGTTAAAAAAAAATTTGGGTCCAGAGAGATAGCACAGCATTTGCCTTGCATACAGCTGATCCAGGACGGACAGTGGTTAAAATCCATTTCCATTTCTAGGTTAAAAGTATTTTATCACCCAGTTCAAAATATAAAGCAGAAAGAAAACTTCAGGACTATATCACTATTAGTTTGATTAGCCCAATGCCCCTTGCTATTCTATTCTATTTTTCCTTTGTTTGAGAATTTTATATTTTTAATATCATGTACACGATTTTTTGCTGTGTATAGTGGAAGAAATATGAAAATATGCTCAACTCTTAACTCATTCTTTAATATGAACTTTCTGATTGGTTTTAATATATGTTGGAAAAACTCAACTGCTTTTTGAACTCAAATCTTTTTGAATTTTAGTACTGATTTAAAGAATTTTATGAGGCCAGAGTGATAGTACAGCAGATAGTGCATTTGCTTACATGTGACTGACCCATGTTTGATCCCCAGCATCCCATCTGGTCCCCCAAAACTGCCAGGAGAAATTAATGAGTTCAGAACCTGAAGTAAACCCTTGAGTATTGTATGGTGTGCCACGCCCCCAAAATTGCCTTTATGTTTTCAAAGTGATTTAAATTTTGGTCCATAAAATTCATTTGCACTTTTATAAATTTATTCACGCATTTGTTTTGCTCTTTCTAGGAGAATCTCTTATTATTTTCTAGTTGGTTATTGCTTGCCTGTAGAAATAAGTATAATTTTTATAAATATTATCTTTATATAATATGTGAGATCTTGCCAAATTTCAATAATGCTATTATTTTATTTGTAAGTAATTTTCCTAAGGATGTGTAGGTTATATAAATTATAATAAAGGAATTTGTCTCCTCTTTTCAGTTCCTACTTTATTTTTCTTTTTAGTTATTTTTTTAAGGATACCGGTTAAAAGATATTTTGCTTTATCTGTGATTTAAATGTCACTAATTATTTATTAGAAAATTCTTTAAAATGTTATTGGCATTTTTAGTTTTTGGTTTTTTTTTTTGTTTTTGTTTTTTGTTTTTGGGTCACACCCAGCAAGTGCTCAGGGGTTACTCCTGGCTCCATGCTCAGAAATTGCTCCTGGCAGGCACGGGGGGACCATATGGGTCACCGGGATTCAAACCGATGACCTTTTGCATGAAAGGCAAACGCCGTACCTCCATGCTATCTCCCAGGCCCCTGGTTTTTGGTTTTTTTTGGGGGGGTCATACCCGGCGGCGCTCAGGGGTTACTCCTGGCTCTGTGCTCAAAAATCGCTTGAGCAGGTACAGGGGACCATGTGGGATGCCGGGATTTTAACCACTGTCCGTCCTGGATCAGCTGTATGCAAGGCAAATGCTGTGCTATCTCTCTGGACCCAAATTTTTTTTTAATATTTATATTTTGTTTCTTCTTCACATGAAAGAAAGGCTTGCTATTTTTATTAACTTTTAAACTTCTAGTCTCCAGAAAAACTACTGATTCTTGTCAAAAGCTCTTCCTCAGATTTAGACAATTTTACTGCCTAAAATGTCTCTTCCTAAATAAATCATTCACAGACTGGAATTCTCAGACTAGCTTGAAGGCCTAAAGTATTCACTTTGTATATGGAGGCTTGGGTGCAACCCTTGACAGTCCATGGTCTCTGAGGAAGGCTAAGAGTAATTCCTAAGGAATATGCCAGGAGTAGCAACTGAGCACTGCTGGGTATGGAGGGGAAAAAGAAATAAATTGTTCTTATTCTTTAAGATTCATGCCAAATATCATCTCTCAAAGAAGGCTTTCCTCATTTCTTCTTTGTAGACCCCCAAATCATATATTCCCCCTAATATGTCTTACCTAACTACTCAATAATTTTGTTTCTGAATTACTTAAGCTTAAATAGTATCTTTCAACTTTAAGTTCAAAAAGATACAGTACGTCTTGACATCTTTGTAGCCTCTATATTGTACTTATCACAATATCTTGCAGTAATTAATTTATAAAATAAATTGTTCTGTGGCTTTGCAAACCAAATCTCTGTTGTTCAAGAAATTTTAGTTGAATAAAATAATATGAAGTCAAATCAAAAGAAGACAAAATGTTCTAAGAAACAAAAGCCAAATTTATATTGTTATGTGTAAATAAAATTCATGTTTATCACTGCTCTATATAAATATTGAGAGAATATGGTTCTGGGTGGCTTAACAAACAAACATATCACGACCTTTAAGATTGATGGCCAAGAGACATTGTTGAAACCATGACTTTTCTAGAAAATAAAGTCAACAGCTTGGTCTCCATCTACAAGATACTACAGTTTCTAATACTATACATCTTTAAATACAGCTTGTAAAGTGGGTATATTTAAAATAATATAACTTTAAAATAATATGCAGCATGCACAGTGTCTTCAACTGGGGATTTCTTGATAGCTAGGTTTTTTTTTATGCTCTGGAATTCACTCTAAGGAAAAGTACCTAAATCAAGACTCTCAAACTTTGGCCAATGTAAGAATGATCACATGAATTTGTATAACATTATATGCCAAGATAAGACACAAATTCTGTGTAATCAGCATTTCTCAGATGGAAACAGATGTCAGAAATATGTGAATAACAAAGTTCATTCCAACGTGATTCACACACTGCTGAAATTTTTCTAGTGCTTTTAGCAAGACTTTGGTTATTTTTTATTTTACCACTAGATGTCGCTACTGTCTGAGGATGAGAAACATATTTTCCTAGGAAAGTAAAATATTTCCTGGTTAGAAATGAATAAAGAAAACTTACTTTGCTTATTATTCACTTATTTGTTTCTAAAATGCCTTGGAAGTGAGTGATGTTTTAATGAATAATTAAATATATGAATTTCACATCAATTTAGATGAAAAAATTCTGTAATAGAAATAAATACTAAATGAAACAAAA
>PVKC010006565.1:0-30963 GCA_004027635.1 Crocidura indochinensis
GGCATTGCCCTGAGGCCTGGTCTGGCATGGGGATCCCATTTCCCTACACTAGTGTTCAGTATAGGGGCCCTGTCAGCTAGCTCCCCTGCTCAGTGACCCCCATACCAGTTGGAAGAGGAACGGTGAAATCCTGGTATGTGGGGTCTGCTGAGCCCGACTCCAGCCTAGCCCAGTTGTTTATGCATACGGAAGGCATAAGGAAGGTTTGTCTCCCTGCACACTCCCAAAGACTCAGCTGCCCAGCCTTGCACTGAGGGCCTGGTCTGGCTTAAGGGGTTCCATTCCCCTGCATTAGTGTTCAGTACAGGGGGCCTGTCGGTTAGCTCCCCCACTCAGCGACCCCCACATACCAGTTGGAAGAGAAACAGTGAAATCCTGGCATGTGGGGTTATAGTTTTAATCTTTTTTTTTGTTTTTTTTTGTTTTGTTTTTTTTGGGGGGTCATACCCGATGACGCTCAGGGGTTACTCCTGGCTATTCGCTCAGAAGTCGCTCTTAGCAGGCACAGGGGACCATGTGGGGAACCAGGGGATCGAACCGAGGTCCGTCCTAGGTTAGCACAGGCACCTTATCTCCAGCGCCACCGCCCGGCCCCTATAGTTTTAATCTTAATAGAATTAAAATGATGGGCTGGAGCAATGGTGCAGTGGTAGGACGTTTGTCTTGCATGTGGCTGACACAGGATGAACTGTGATTCAATCCTCCAGTTTCCCATATGGTCCCCCAAGCCAGGAGCAATTTCTGAGCATATAGCCAGGAGTAACTCCTGAGCATCACCAGGTGTGGCCCAACCCCCCCCCCAAATAAAAAATTTGAATGATTATGTTTCTCTTTCCCCTATCTTTCCCTTCTGTTCCTTACCCTTTCTTTTACTCCTTACCTTCCTTCCCCCTCCTTTCACTCTTCCAACCCACTTCTCTTCCCCTTCCCCTTCTCTTCCTTGTAAGATGATACCCAACTATCAACTCCAAACCTCTCCCACTGAACAACTGTTATTGTCTTTCTGGCTTGTATACCATAGGTCCAGTTATGGAGACTCCTCTCTGCTAGCTATGAAATAGTAGGGTGTTTTTTTTTTGTTTGTTTTTTGTTTTTTGTTTTTTTTTGTTTTTGTTTTTGTTTTTGTTTTTGTTTTTTTTTTTTTGGTTTTTGGGTCACACCCAGCAGTGCTCAGGAGTTACTCCTGGCTCCATGCTCAGAAATTGCTCCTGGCAGGCACGGGGGACCATATGGGGCACCGGGATTCGAACCGATGACCTTTTGCATGAAAGGCAAACGCCTTACCTCCATGCTATTTAAGAAATTAGGAATGGGGATCTTAAGAAACACCTTTCCTAAGTGAAAGTGTATTTCTCCTTCCTTAAACATCTTCCTTTGATATGTAAAAGCCCACTGGGTAGATAATTTAGTCTCACTCTTGACTTTCCCTCTCTTGGTAGATAAGCATTGAAATAAAAAAGAAGGGGCCCGGGAGATAGCATGGAGGTAAGGCGTTTACCTTTCATGCAAAAGGTCATCGGTTCGAATCCCGATGCCCCATATGGTCCCCTGTGCCTGCCAGGAGCAATTTCTGAGCATGGAGCCAGGAGTAACCCCTGAGCACTGCCGGGTGTGACCCAAAAACTAAAAAAAAAAAAAAAAAGAAAAAAAGAAAAAAAAAGAAATAAAAAAGAAAATTTAGTTTTGGCTTGGTTCAGGGAGACACCACAAGGGAGATGCCACGAGAAGTCACTGACTCCATTACTCTCTCCTGACTGGCTTGGCTCATTATTTCTTTGCTGTTACCCTGCTTCTTCAGACACTTCTGCCCGAGAGGTTAGAAACATGGCATGTGGGGTAATTTCAAAACCTGTGGATTTTTATTTAACACTTTCTCTCCTATTTTTACTCTCCTCCCCTTTTCTTTTCTTTCTCTTTTCTCCCTGCCTCTCTCCTTTCTTTCCCCATGAAGTTTGTCGAGACCTCATATTTTTATGAGTGGGTTAAATGTTTATCTGGGTTTGGCCTGATTTTCACCTTGCCTCACTATGTATTTTGGGGGAAATTGGGAATGGGCCATGCATAGGGGCCTTCTTTTGTCTCTGTGATGGGACTGGAGGAGAGGAGATTACATATGGTGGAACTAGAGTCAGCCATTACTAGGAAAGCCAGGTGAGTGCCTTACCCTGTACTTTTTCCAATCCAGATTGCTTTGATTTGTTGTTTTCACTGTTGTCCTTTCAAATTGTTCAGGAGTATTTCCTGAAGTACTTACCTCTCCCACTGAACAACTGTTATTGTCTTTCTGGCTTGTATACCATAGGTCCAGTTATGGAGACTCCTCTCTGCTAGCTATGAAATAGTAGGGTTGTTTAAGAAATTAGGAATGGGGATCTTAAGAAACACCTTTCCTAAGTGAAATATTTTTAAAAAGCTTTAGAATAAAATGTATATGACAAGAAGAGAATCGGTGCAAGTGATACTGTCCCCACAGAATCTGGCTGAGCCATAGGAAGTCTAGGGAAGGTGCTACTCAGGATGGCAGGAGGAGACTGTTTTTTAAAGCAACTGACTCACTCCCTGGAGGCCTCCTGAGCAGTATAGACAGCATTGTGTACAGCTGGCACCTGCAAGTCAAGACAAGTCCCAGTATTTCCCCTGGAGTGAGGAAAGCACTTGAGCTTTCTGGCTGACTCCAGGTAATTTGAGAGCCTGCAGGGGCTTATTACAGCCAGCATTGGGGGGGACTCTGTCATCCATGACCTCCTCTAAGCTATCCCTCCAAATTAGCTCTTGGATCTCTGCCCGGCCTTGCCAAGAAGTCCAGGAGAGAAGGTTGAAATATGTTTTCCTAAAGAGTGTTGTTATTCTTTCCCCTACAAATGAGTTTGGGGAAGGGAAGTGAAAGAACCATTTATTCCTCCTTTTTTTCTTTGCACTAATTTCATCCCAGCCCCAGATAATGCCATGTCTGAGAAGATAATGTGGGACGACTCATAAGAAAAGACAGTGGCAGGTGGTGATGGTCTTGTGTAACATCAAGAGAGGAGAGGTATGAGGAGGAAGAGGCTGACTTACTTTGCTTTCTGGAAGGCTGAGAGAACTAACTTATGAATATGACTGAAAAGATGAATATTGAATTCTGTAGTCTTGTTCTCCTCAGGGTATGTAATTAAAATATGCATCCAATAATTTCAGATATTTAGTATTCTGGATCTATAACTTCATAGCATGAACAAATTACATGAAGAAAATAATTTTATCCTGCCAGTAAGCCAGGCAAAGACATTTGGCCTGATCTTTCCTTTGGACTTCTGTCAGCAGCCAAGTCAAAGTGTTAGTTGAATGGGCAGAAGAGCATGTTTAAGATGTGTTTTTGTTCAGCACCAAAATTTCATCTTTTCAATAGGCATTCATGGGATTCAAGGGACACAGCTATAATGAGATTTTATTAGAACATTACTGCTCTTCCTTGATTATGGCAAAACTCTTTATCACCAACATTTATTAAAATTGAGGCTTCTGTAAATCGGTTAAATACATAAATAGAACAATTTTGAAAAATACACATGTATGCTTGTACTAACTCTATGATGCCTAGTTTTACTTGGGCGAGAATCACTCCATTGGTTTGGAGATGAAAATGGATGATGCTTGTGACTTTCCCAAAGGCTGGTGTATTTCTTCTCCCTGATCATGAATATTGAGCTCTAGCTGCAGTTTTCTAGGTGTCCTTTTCATCAAGCAGTGAATTTCCACTATTGAATATATTATTTATTTTCATATTTATCAGATTTATTATGGATGGAACATAGATGCTTAATTTTATGTCTCTTGGGTTAGATAATAAATGCACATAGCTGGAGAAACCAAAGGAATTGAACAACTAATGTATCCCTCTCATTGTACAGTTAAAAATCTTTGTTAATTGATGGTTATTATTATAATTAATTTCTGTGGTGTGTGTCTGAAATTTTAAGAAGTAGTTATTTTTATAGAAATGAAAGCAAACTCTTATTTTAATGATATGATATTTTCATGTTAGATCTCAACTCTGAAGTTCAAGTTATTTCATATGCTACCTTCAAATTTACTTTATTTGCCATATACATACTCATTCATTGGATTACTTTTTTAATAGCAGTATATTTTCTGATAACAAAAGTAAAAATATGTTCATGGTAAAAAGTTGGAAAATTAGGGCCGGAGAGATAGTATGGAGGTAATTGCAATCAGAAGGCCAGGGGTTCGAATCCCTGCATCCCACATGGTCCCTTGAGCCTGCCAGGAGTGGTTTCTGAGCATCGAGCCAAGATTTCTGAGCACTGCCGAGTGTGACCCAAGAACAAAAAAAAAAAAGGAAAATTGAAAAAACATGCAAATTGAAACAAATTCATTAATGATTCCTAAATTCTGAAGAACTATGAAGCTGGGTGGGTAGCTAGCTCTGCATTTACATGATTATAATTTTATAATGAACATAGTGTCTTACTTTTATACATGACATTATGTTGTAGATAACTTCCATAGCACACTATACAAGAACCTGATTTCCTATCATTGGGCATTCTAGTAGTTTCCAGTTTTCACTAAAATCCTTTCAATTTCATTTTAAAAAACAATTAAGCATCATTATTGTATTTAATTTTTTACTATTATATCTTTCAGATAATTATTTAAATTGTAATTAGTAGTCAAAACATGTGACAAGTGTTATTGAATCTCTGATTGACATATTCACGAAATTCAGTTTTAAATTGTCTGTCTCATAATAAATCTGTGGGAATATATGTATAGTTCATTTTCTTTTCAAGTGTAATTGCTGAAGTCAGGCTACATCAGGTTGAGTCATATCAAGTACTAGACTGAAGTTATTCCAAGTACTAGACTTTGTAGAGGAGACCTCCCATTTATTGCACCAATACTAGCTATTAAAAATTTTAAACTTAAAAAAAAAGAATCTTAAACTTATAGCTGGTATTAAACAAGATTTACTAAGTTTATTTAAAGTACTACTTTTTTATAGTTAATAAAGTTAAATTGTATTAACCAAAAAGACTGTATTTTTTGGTTAGGATTTACTTTTCTTTTTATAAATAAATAAAAAATAAAAACTGGGGTTGGAGAGATGTTACAGTGGTTAGCACATTTGCTTTGCATCTGGCCAGCCCAGATTTGATCCCTACCATCCCATATGGTCTCCAGAACCTACCAGGAGTGATTTTTGAGGGCAGAGCCAGAATAAAAATAAAAACTTGCATGTTTAAAAACCAGTTGTCATGCATCGTTTTGTTGTGTTTATAATGTATTTTGCAGACTTAAAAGAATTTCACTCTGTAGCACCTATCCATTTTTCTCTTATGATTTTTTCTTTGCTTTTACATTTAGACCTTTCAAAACCTAAATGTCAATTGCTCCTTATCTTTTATTAGCGAACATTTTATTAGCAAGCTGTGAACTTGTCCATTATATGTTTAACTGAATTTAAAAGTTTATATTTAATTACAGTAGAAGTATAGATCAGTGGAACAGGCCTTGGCCTTGACCCAATGCCCATCCCTACAATGTTAGTTGGCCTGTAAATATGAAAAGAGGAAAGAAGACTCTGAATTTGGGCAACACCTCATTTAATCCTTATAAAACAGGCTACCTCACTTAATCCTATAATAATGCAGCAAAGGGGGTGTGCTGATGTTTTTTAGATTCTCAGGACAAGAAGCTGAGAGTTAGAAATATTAAGCTACTCACTCATTGTAGCCAGGGCCAAGGCAGAAGATGAACTGGGATCTGAAATAGAGCATGAGGCAAAATACATTCGTGATTCATCTGACTCCATGTGTGTCACCCTCCTCTACCCATAGTTAAATCCAGCTAGAGAAAAATAATCTTAATGATAATAAGGTACAGACTTACATTCTAAATAAATGGATAGTTGTTAACCATAATGATAATAATAACAACAACAATAATAATAAAATATACATAGTTTATTTCTGATTTTAAGAAGTCAGGCATGGCATGCTTCCAACCAAGCAGCAATTTTTAGAAGAAAAAGGTATTGATGTGCTTCTATAAGAAAGGTATTTGAGTGGCTGGAGAGATAGCATGGACATAAGGTGTTTACCTTGCATGCAGAAGGTCAGTGGTTCGAATCCCTGCATCCCATATGGTCCCCTGAGCCTACCGGGAGTGATTTCTTTTTTTTTTTGTTTTGTTTTGTTTTGTTTTGTTTTGTTTTTTTGGGGGGGCCACACCCGGTGACGCTCAGGGGTTACTCCTGGCTATTCGCTCAGAAGTCGCTCCTGGCAGGCCCGGGGGACCATATGGGAACCGGGGGATCGAACCGTGGTCCATCCTAGGTTAGCGCAGACACTTATCTCCAGCGCCACCGCCCGGCCCCGGGAGTGATTTCTGAGCATACAGCCAGGAGTAAGTCCTGAGCGCTGCTGGGTGTGACTCAAAAACCAAAAAAGGAAAGGTATTTAAAGGAGGTGTATAATTCTGCATACTGACTTGAGGATAAGGGAACATTTTTTTTAATGTTTCTCAATGACTCAGCCATAATCTATAGATTATATTTAGATGATTAAGTTTCTAATATTTATCATTGAAATATATTTGTAATTTGTGCTAAGCTTATATTATATTTAATAAAGGGAAGGAAAGCAGGTTCTCATTTGTAAGAAAAATATTACCAAAGAAAAACTTAAAGAAAATCTTATTCATTAAGTTGTATTTCCCCCTCCATCTTAGAAAAGGTCACCATTATTCCATCTTGCTATTGAGAACAACATGCTTTGACAGCTACTTCCTTAAGCAGTCTACATATTTGTACCTTTCTATATTAAAAACTCTAGTCCCTCAACCTTCAGCTCTGCATCACATCTGAGAAGGCAGCTCGTTTATATATTTTTGACATAGAAAAGTCATGTCATAGTTGAAAACTGAAAACATGGATAGAATGATAGCTTTGTGAAGGTTGTATTTGATCCAGTGTGGATCAGCAACTTCACAACATTCAGTGTGTGGGGGTGGATTTCATCAGTAGGAACAGTGATTCCATAGGTCATGGGAGACCTGAATAGAACAGATGATTCTAAGCAATCTAAAAACCTTCCCAGATACCAATTTATTGTTGGAATAGTAGGGGCAAGATGGTGAGAGGGCATGGAGGGAGGCAAATGAGCACATGGACATTGGGAGTAATCTGGTTGAATAGATGTAGCAACAGAATCACAGTGAAATTTGTTGAAAACAATTGTGAAGAATGCAATAGCTCAAAATATGTGTTGTTTATATTTTACTTTGAACTTCATTGAAAGTTTTCAAATGATGGGAAAGGGGTCATTTTTATTACCCTTTTGTGCATTTCAGAAAATTTTAAGTTGTAAAATCTTAGGGATACAAGTCAGTTTTGTAATTGTTCTCTTACTTGGAACATTCAAGCCCTGATTTTAAAAGTTTTTGTTTGAATTAAGCACCATGGTTACAAAATTGTTCATTGTTGGGTTTCAGTCATGCAATGCACAGCATCTTTCACAAGTGCACCCTTCCCATCACCAATGCCACCCACCTCTGCCTTACTTTAAGGCAAGAAAAATTGCTTCTCTCCCTCTCTCTTTCACTCACTCTCTCTCTTTCCTTTTTGACACTGTGGTTTCCACTATTATTAACGAAGAGGTGCCTTGCCTCTTTGTTTCTCTACTTTCAGCATCTAACCCTGATCTTAACCTTATGTACCTCAGGTCTTTCTCTTTCCCTTTCTGGGTGTCACCCCCATTTGTGCTGAAAAATGTTTGCTTCTATCTAACCAAATGAAACCTATATTACAGCAATAACCTTTTATTTTTCCTCCTCTTTTCAGCATGGAGCACAGTGGACTTCCTCTCCATGTAGTGTGTGCTCTTGCTCTTATGGAGAAGTCAGATGTACCCCCCAGCCATGCCCACGACTGTTATGTGGACAAGGGGAGAGGGAATTTATCCCAGAAGGAAGCTGCTGCCCAGTCTGTGTGGGTCCTGGGAGTGAGTATGAACTTTAGATCCTTTTTGCCTTTGTGGTTCACCTAGGAATATCCCAACCTTTCTTCTTCATACTTAATGTCCCTCAAAAACCCCTAATTCCATGCCTTATCAAGACCGAATTGTAGCTGTGTGCTTGGCAGAGATCCAAGTTGCAGAGGGTGAGGCTGGAACCAATCTCTAACTTGAGGTTGTATGAATATCAGACTTATTTATTGTGCCTTGGCCAGATGCATCCCTTCGCATTCACAGCTCTTGAAAGAGAGAAAGATGAGGAACAAGATGCTTTGATATGATTCAAGAAGCCAAGGTGGTTCTTCGTGTCCCTTGGCTGAGGGAGGAAGCAACAAATCACTTCTTCATGTAGTAATGCTAGCATGAATTCCTCTGGCTGGTCTTTAAGGTGATATAACATCCCTCTCCTAGATACACAGGGCAGGAAGCAGGTATTTCATTTGTCTTTATTGCATTTCCACCGTGGGGATTATTTCTATCTACAAACAAAAGATGCGGTTTAGCAAGCTAAGGGCATATTTCCAGGTCCTCTCTTTAGAATACATGCTTGTCTAAGTACCACTTTTATTACATTAGGGATATGTGTTCCTTCTATTTTTATAAATAAGTAGCATATACTTTACAAAACATAGGAATTATTGTCATTGCTGTATTACATTCTCTCTGGGCATATAATTGCTACAATTATTCTTAGCCACACCTGGAAGCTATTCTCTATTCTTGTTTTTTCTCTTTAAAATATCCCCTACTTTCTTAGTCCCAGCTGTCCCATTCCTAGCAATTCTTTGCCATGGATTTATTCTGAGGACTAAAAAAAAATGTATGCTTAGGAAATGATGAAAGTAGAGTATCAGATAGTGCCAGGAAACAATCAACAGTTACTTTATAACCCCACTTATGTAAAAAAATCAGAATTTGGGCTGAAATGGGGAGTGGTCTCACTGAATCTGGGGAATTCTTTCAAATTTATGGGTTCTTTTTGGTTGGCTCCCTATGAAAATGACACTTGGCAGCCTTTTTCCTAGGGTTAAACGAAATTGTAGAAATCTTTATTCAAATAGCAGGAGAAAAGAAAACCTTTTTACCATCCCTACTACCTTCACCCTCCAACCCTATACACACAATATCTTTCTAAATGTGAAATATTTTTAGTTTGTTAGTTTATGTCACATTCCCTCTGTCACGGAAATACCTACTTGGGTAGAAGGGAATATCCTTAATACCCTCCCGAGTCCTCCTCTGTTTCTTGTTACACAAACAAGTCCCTCCACTTGTTGCACCCAGGCCCCTGCTATGGGTGGATGGTGGCAGTTTTTATAGGGTAGAACTGGGCAGCAGGCATCTGGGAACCAGCAGCAGGAAGACACAGAAGAGGCAGAAGTGGGACTATACATGAATTGAGTTTCAATTCTCACACAGATTACATTATCTTGCTGGTTGTTGTGTACAGATCTCATCAGAGACAAAGTTACTAAGACTACAGAGAGTGAGTAGAGCCCTGAACACCCAAATATGATGTACCTTTCTTTGCACTGAATCTCTGACCCAGGGCCTTATTTTTCTATTGGATAGACAGTCCTGGGATGAGGAATAGCAATTCTTCAATAATCATTATTTCTCTGGCCTTCCAGAACCATGTTCCTATGAGGAGCAAGTATTTCAAGATGGACAGGAGTGGTCACTGAGCAGGTGTGCCAGATGCCTATGCAGAGATGGGATCGTCCAGTGCTTCACAGCCCAATGTCAGCCCCTGTTCTGTAACCAGGTAAAGAAGCATAAAACAAAATATACAAAAAAGCTACAGATAGTTCTAATTACCAGACATTTAGGCTAATTGTTATATAATGAAACTGAGCCTTACGGGTACAGCTAAGAAGCCACCCACTCCAGTTGCAAATGTTCCCAAAATGTCATGCTAAACATCTGGGAAATTCAGGAATGTGATCCGGCTTTGTTTTTGCTTTTCAATTCACGGTTAAGATTACGTTCTTACTCTAAAGGTATAGACACGTTGTTGAACTTGATTAGCCATATGTACATTTTTTGAGTTTTATAGCATAATTATTGAAATTAACAAAGGATTTTTCTCTAGAGAGTTAACATAATGGAATCTTGTTCATCATTTAAAACAACTGATCTGATTTTCAAAATATTAGGCACTTAACATGCATTTAGAAGAGAAAAAAACCCACAAGTAGATGTGACATAAGAGGCATTGTACAGAAATTCACTCTTTCAGAGGCTCTTCTGAATGTTCTGTGGCAGTTGACAGATTACTATAAAGGGAGTTCTCTGCTAGTGGAAAAATAGCTCATTTTTGATCTAAGAATAAGCTAGAAGCTACATTTAGTTGATAGAGAGCTGAGCCTTGTGTCAAATAAAACAAAATCAATAATAGTTTTTTGTGACCATTGGCAATATTTTAAAAGGCGGACAAAAAACAATTAGACCAGAAATGCTAAATACCAAATAAAGGGAAAGACAATCTTATTGATTGTAACATCTTATACTATGCCAACAACAGCTACTGTTCACCTATTATTTCCCACTTTATCATAAAGCCATGTCCTGGCTTTAAGATTACAAATGAGCTTTTTTCTGGAGTGTGCAATGTCATATTCAGAGAACACAGTAGAGTTTGGGCATTTTGATCTACACATGCAGGGTTCAGTTCCCCTGTGAATGAATGAGAGAGAAGCAGTTTCTTTCATGCTTTGAAGGACAACGACAGGAGGAATGGACCTTCTGATTTAAATTTTGACAAAGAAGCATAAGGTACCTCGATGATAGAAGTGGTATGGTAATAATATTTTGATATTAATAATAAGATTTAAATTATACCCTTAAAACATATTTTGCCTAGGATTGGAGATAAAATAAAGGGGCCAAGGCTCATGCAAGTCATGCACCGGATCCTGGTTTAATCTTAGCACTATTTGGCCACCTAAGCATTGCCACGGGTGATCCTATTGGTCTGTGAGCAGCACTGGGATATCCTGGATCATCCCGGGCATCTAAGGTCCAAGCAGCACTGCATATTCAGGCATTACTATTCAGCTAAATATATACTTGTTAAAAAAATATCACTGGGGATGACTTTGCATGTCCCAGAGATTTTGGGGTTGCTTTACATCGGAATCTTCCCTACCGTTTGCAAAATGTCAAAGCAAATGCGAGATGTGGTTATTTTTTTTTGTGGTGGGGGGAGTCCTCTCTGGAGATCCACTTGTGATTCTTGGCCAATGTACTAGAGTACAATGTAAGCACCAAGATGTTATGCTGGTCAGGCCCTGCAATGTTGGGTACTAAATATATCCAGGAAATGTGGGACCTAAATGGTCACACTCAATGGTATGCACAGGTATCCAGGGTGCTCCATATTTGGGGGATTATGTGGTGGCTCAAATCAAATCTGAGTAGATGTATGCAGAGTATGTACCCTGACCACTGTAGTAATTCCAGGTTCCTCATGTAGTTTTGTAAACTTTGTTACCTCATTAAAAAAAAACTTTATCTTAATACTCTTGAGTGAAATAAATGGATATTCTAGTTCCCAATTTAAGAAACATTAGTTATAAACTTTAGGTTAAAATACTCAATTTGCCTTGTTATACATAATTAATTAAAATGTTGAAATTAGATACCAGATGTCAAAGGTACTTGATATGTAAGGATTCTGAATACTTGACTATAGATCAATTTTCAATTTTTTACATATTTATAAAAACAATGGTCAGATTACTTATAATAGTTTCTCTAGATCTGACATCACTGTTAAAATATTGAAAATTCCATGATTTTAGAGATGTGGGGATTTCCAATCAGCTCTCGGGATTCTGTGATCTCTCCCTGCTTTGTTTGGACACTACTGGGGGTTTTAGGATTCACTACTCCTTTGCTGGAGTAGTGGAGGATTGTGCAGTACTAGGAATGAAACTGGGAGGCTCAAGCTTTAATGAAGAGGCTTCCTTGAGCTATCTGCTCAAATCCTTAGAATTAGTTCTTTGGATTATATATATAATTATATATATATATATAATTATATATATATTTATGTATATATATCTGACCATGAGGTGTTATTTAGGTACATTTAAAAAATCTATTTCAATTTTTTTCTAGGCAAATATGGGTGTATTTCTCTAAGTTATAATCAAATCTTAGTAGTTGGTCTTGGTAAAAAAAGAAATTTCTTTTGCTCAAATAGGGGACAGTTTTCCTGGTAAGGAATATAAATACTGAAATTACTTGATTTTAACTTGTGTCCAGTATCTTGTGAACAGAACCAAAACCCCTGAATCTATTTGGAGTAGTTCTGTTTTTTTAATTTCCTGAAATAACCTGAAAAGGATAGGCAGTATATCCACTTTAAAGGTTTGAAAGAATTCACTAATGAAGTCTATCTGGGCCTGGGCTTTTGTTTTGGGGAAGCTTTGATTTTATTTTCAATGTCCTCAATAGTGATAGATCTGTTCAGATATTTCAGATTAAATGGTTCAAACTAGAAAAGTTATAGGAGTCCAAGGATTCATTCACTTCTTCCAGGTCCTCTTGTTTTGTGGCATAAAGATTCACAAAGTCATGTCTGATTACACTTTGAATTCCTTTATTATCTGTTGTGATATTTTCTTTTAATTTCTGATTCAGTTTATTAAGTTCTCTCTCTTCTTTTTTGAGTCTTTTAATGGTTTATCAAAATTTTTTTATTTCTTCAAAGAACCAGCTTTTGCTTTCTTTGATCTTTTAGATGTTTTTTGGTAGTCCAGTTCATTTATTTCTGCTTTTGCTGTGCCCCCCAAATTCTGATAATTCGTGTCTTTATTCTTATTTATTTCCAGGAATCTTTTGATTTCCTCTTTTATTTCACCTCTTTTTGTTTAGTAGTGAGCTACTTAATTTTCAGGTGTTAAATTTCTTTCTATTTCAATTCATCTTGATCTGAGAAAGTAGTTGATACAGTTTCTATCCCCTTATTTTATGGAGGTATGTATTATGCCCCATCATGTGGTTTATCATAGAGAATATCCCATGTGCATTGGAAATAATGTGAACCCAGCTTTCTGGAGCTGTGTGTGTGTGTGTGTGTGTGTGTGTGTGTGTATACATACATACACACACTATGCCATTCTATGTTTCTTAATTATGCATTTAGTCCATTGATGTTAAGAGCAGTTATTGCCATTTTTTCATCCTTTTATAGGAGGTTTATGGGGTTTTTTTGCCTTAAAGTAAACCCTTCAGTTTTTCTTTTAAGGTTAGTTTTGAGTCTTTAAAATATCTGAGCTGTTGTTTATCCATAAAGTTGTATATTCTTTCTTTAAGCCTGAAGTCTTTTTGGTCTGTATTACACCCCTAGAAATATTTTCTTTATTTTGGCTTTGCTACATCATATTTGTTTAAATATTTTTCCTAGAGATACTTCTGATCCTTTGCACTTTATTTTATTTCCCTACATTAGCAATTATAGTTCCATATCATCATTTTCCACTTTTTATTTTTTATTGTGGATAGTGTTCTAAAGTAGTATCCACTATCTTCGGTATTGATCTTAATTTACGTAATTTCACGTAAATTTTCTTTTAATGTTTCCATATTTCTCATAGCAGAAAATTATCTATTTTATACCAGTGTTAATTCTTTATTCCTTCCTACATTGTTTAATAAAGGTTGCATTTTCTTTTTTTCTTTTTTTTTTTTTTGGTTTTTTTTTTTGGGGGGGGGGGTCACACCCGGCAGTGCTCAGGAGTTACTCCTGGCTCCATGCTCAGAAATTGCTCCTGGCAGGCATGGGGGACCATATGGGGCACCGGGATTCGAACTGATGACCTTTTGCATGAAAGGCAAACGCCTTACCTCCATGCTATCTCCCGGGCCCCAAAGGTTGCATTTTCTTGTATTTGCTGAAGTTACAAAACCCTCTAGACCATTTTCTTTTAGATCCTTTGGCATGTACAGCTCAAATGCCTGCATTTTCTTTAAATCTTCAGAATGTTGTTGCTCTTACACATTCTTGAAAGTTTCCTTCCCAGTTTCTTTATTTCTCTATACTCATTATTGGTAAGAAGAAATCTGTTTACACCTACTGCTTGAGAACTGCCAGGGTGAGTAACCTGCCTTTTACTTATTCACTCTCATTGGATCCAGAGTTATGTTAAGAAATGTTCATGGCCCTGGTTTAAAGCTTTGTCAGCCTCTCACTTATTGTAGCTCTGAGATTAGACTTCTACTGAGATTAGAAATTTTCCTGTTTCCACTCCCCATCATTTGGAATCCATGAACACGGAACTACCAGTCTGCACTGCTGCAAGAGCTCTTTCCATTTCACAGTGCCCATTGCTTTACATTGGGGAATTCTCTATCCAACTCCTTTTTTCTCCGTGGATTATACCTGCTGATGCTCAGGAACTGGTGCCAAAGACCAAACAAGAGCCTCCTGTGTGCAAAGTATATTTTCCAGCTTGTTTTGCTAATTCCCCATCGCACCCCCCTTTTTAAATTTTTTTTTGCAACCTTTCACAGAACACATACTTCATACATTTTTTTTATTATAAAGATTTTTTTTTACCAGATATAGAAAGAAAGATATTGAGGGAGGTAGAAGATAAAGGTTAACACTCTGCCCATACACTGAGAGGATGATTACTGTTAGTGACACCCAGCTATACCCAAAAGAAAGGCATTTTCCTAACTTCCTCTTTCCTTTTCACCTATCACTTTGATATGTAAAGCCCACCTGTATCTCACTAAACCCTTCCCTGCCTAGGTGAATTGGTACTAGTTAATAAAGAAAGGCCAGTTTTGGCTTCCAGCATGGCAGGAGACCACAAGGCAAATTCTGCCTTGACTTTCCTGACTTGCTTGGTTCATTAATTTTTTGTGACTATTTGCTTTAGACCTGTTCACCTAGGGTTGGAAACATGGTGCTTGGGGTGATTCATAATGTGGTGATTTATTTTACAGATTACAATGCTGGTTTTGGTTTGCAACTTTGAGAATTTCCTTGGGTGAAACATGAAATCAATTCCTAATTATAGGGAGCAGGGAGATACCAATGAAAGAGAGGTCCATTTCATTTTTTTAGGTCAATTTTAATAAAGGAATTTATATACAAGTTTGTCTTGGTTGATTATTTTAAAGGGGTTTTGGGCAAATACAGCTGTGCTTAGGAAATACTTCTGACATTGTGCTTAGATTGTCCTTGTAATGTCAGGGATTAAACCAAAGCTAGCTGGGTGAAAGGCAAGTCCCTATACTATCCCTATACTATCTCTCTACTGCTTGGATAATTTGACAAGTAGCTAACTATAGTCATCCCAAAGTTTGACATTTTATATTTTAAGACTTTAGCAACATTCAGTCAACATGAACCATCCAGATGGTCTCAAAACCACATTTTAATTTCAAGACTCTGTCTTTGGGCCAGTTTCTGGCACGTGGAAGGCAGTGAATATTCTCAGAAGGGGGAAATTAGGGAGCCTCTATTTAGCTCACGGGTCAACTTGTGTTCATTTTCTCTCAATCACTTCCATAAATCATTGTGTTTGATGTAGGAGGGTGGAAAGTCAGGAAGACATGAAAGTCTTAGTTCTGTTTAGGTTTATTCAACAAAGGGAGGCCACATAATATGGCATGAGGTTTCCTTTTGTCTCAGGTAGGAGGTTGCGATTCTATTCTTTGCTGGTGGAATTATCATCTTCTTACCTTCAGAAGTATCATAGAAAAATACTTAGTTAAGGATTAGTCATAATATGCTTTAAACTTTTCTCATAAGCATTTATATATATATACACAAAATATGGAATATATAATGAAAATGCATCCCTAAGGTGATTAGAATTTTGGAGTCATATCTAAAATGATATGGAATTAACTATAAATATGTATTTTTTGTTTTCAACTCCTAAGATACTACATGAAATTCAAAATAGAAAATCTTTTTCTGTAACAAGATAGAGAATATTTTTAGCTTTGTTTGCCTTGCTGTTGGAATACTTAATTCTGCCTTTGTAGCACAAAATAGTATTGATAACATGTAAATAAATGGATGTAACTGTGTTCCAATGAAGCTTTATAAAAAGCAAGTGCTGGGGAAATGGATTTTGTTCATGATCCAAAGTATGCCAGGCTTATAGAGACTACATATTTGTTATGGCTTTGTGTGTATAAAAATTCCAAAAATGCATCATCCAAAACCCTTTCCCATTTTTCAGATCCACCTTGCTGATCTCCTTACTTCCTTCTTCATCTCTGCTTATAAAATGCCAGAGAAATGTAATCTCTACTTTCAACCATGTATTTTTTTCTCATGTCTTTGACATTTTCACTCAAACACTCTGTCTTTCCAAATTTGTTGATCTTTTAGTTATCTAGTAAAATTCTCTGTCATAAAATACATAATTAGAAGTTATTAATATAAATTGACAACTTGTTTTTTTCTTGTATCAACTAATAAAAGTGTTTCTTCCTCCCCTAGTCTTAGAATAGACTAGAGGTCTGGGCCACATTTGTTATTACTTGCATTGACTGTTTCTATTTAAGATTTGTAATCATGATAATTTGTTCTGTTTACATAGTGCTGTAAAGGCTTAGTTTATTGGCACAGTGCAATAAAGATACGGAATAGTGCAACATTGGATATACTTTTATTCTACTTCCTAACTATTTCATTAACTTGATGAGTTCTGAGGTAAAGGAATGCTCAGTGATTTCAATGCATATCCAATTTTCAAATACGTTATTAAACTTCAAAAGTTTAAACTTCAGTTTTACATATGGGATAATGAAAAAATAACCCAAAATGAGAAAAGAGTTGTCCATTTAATTCTAGTTGTTCAGGTGTTTGAAACAAATTTCTACTAGAGAGTAATGCATTAGTCCGATTGATTATATTAAGTACGTAAAAAAAATCTTCTGTGGTATGACTGGAACTTTCATTTAAAATTAAAGTTATTTCACATTTCTGGCAAAATACAGTGGCTATTTTTCTTACAGAATGAATATTAGATCAACCATGATAACCTCGCTTTGTTCTCATAAGAAAAGTAATAATAATTGTTCATGAGGCATCTTCTATATAAAATCTAGTAATTCTTTCATCATTGGTTGGTCCAACACTGTTCCTCTACCTTTAATTAATCTCCCTTCCTGCCCTTTGAGAAGCTTAGTGATAAGTCAAAGTGAAAAGTTGACCCTTTGGCATTAATAAAGGTGAGCGTAGCTTAGAAATTCTTAGGAGCCAGAGTCAGGTGGTTTGATATTCTGGCAGCGTGTATTGAGCTGATAGAGGCAAGAATATAGGAACCAAGAGGGGGATGATCTTATTGACATTTAACCTTGCTTCTCCGTAACTTATACTCAGCTGTCTAGAGTCAAGATTGATTTTTTTTCTTGTTAGGATATCCATATGGATTTACATTAAGCTGCAAAACTATAGTGAAATAGATTATCAGGGGGGCTACCTTCGTTTTGACTTTGTTACTAGTGCAGTAAAAATGTAACTATACTTTTCATTCATTTGTTTTGTTTTGGGACAACAATTCACTAGTGCTCAGCAAGTATTCCTAGCGTGGTATTCAGGAGTGAACTCTGGCAGTGCTTGTGATACCATATGTGAAGCCTGAGATTGACCCAGGATCAGCAGCATTGCAAAGAAAGTACCTTAACCCCTTAATGATCTCTTCAACCCAAAACTGTTGGGAAGGTTGGGCCACACCCAACTATGCTCAAGACTAATTCCTAGCTCTGTGCTCAGGGATCTTGCCTAGTGGTCTCTAAGACTACATGGGTGCCAGGACAAAACCTGGGTCTACCATGTGCAAGACAAGTCTCATCCCTGTACTTCCTGACCCAAAGTATATAAATATTTTTTTATTTTTTGGTTTTTTTGGGGGACCACACCCGGTGACGCTCAGGGGTTTCTCCTGGCTATGAGCTCAGAAGTTGCTTCTGGCAGGCACCGGGGACCATATGGGAAACCAGGGGATCGAACCGCAGTCCATCCTAGGTTAGCGCAGGCAAGGCAGACACCTTGCCTCCAGCGCCACCGCCCAGCCCCGTATATAAATATTTTTAAGTGATTTTGTGGGTGAGTATGTGAAATCTTGCCTCCAGCCACTTCTCATTTTGAGAGTAGCTGTAAATTATTGGGCATGTGATAGGGCTTTCCTTATATGTGTATAAAGTATCCACTTTACAGGATCCTGTAGGCACTTAACACAGTTCCCAATAGACACTTAACTATTATTTATTTTAAAACGACCTTTTATTTAGGCTTAAACATTTATTCTTATTCATCTGAAAATAAGTTAGTGCAGGAGCTGGACAATAATATTAAGACACTAAGTGACCTCAAAACTAAAATCAAAATTAAATAAAAATTTAACAGTCAGCGCAGAGAAGAGTGGCAGATTAAATGTCAAAAGAAGAGGATAGTTGTGGATTTTAATAGTAATTTTAACCTTGGATATGCTAATATTTATTAAAGTACTAGGTCACTGGGAACAAATGCTAGATAATTGCTGTTTCTAGATGCTTGACATATGATTGAATTGACTATGAACAAAAATTTCCACCTGTTGTTGATTGTATTAACAACTCCTTTCATGGTATTCAGGATGAAACTGTGATTCGAGTCCCTGGAAAATGCTGCCCACAGTGCTCTTCTCATTCCTGCTCTGCTTCTGGCCAAGTACATGAGGTAAATTTGGTTATACTCATGAAGATATTTTGACATTCATTCTCACACATCAGTTCTTCACTGTGCCTGCCACTCTGCTTCCCTACCTCTATTCTGACTCTTTGTCACTATTAGTAGTTTAGAAAATAAATGGCTTATTTCTTCTTTTCATGAAAAGCCTTTATGAAAAAATGGAATCACGGGGTATTAGCAATATAAAGGAATGTGTTGGCAATCAGCATTTGGTTTACGAACTTCAGTGAACTGCTCACAGATTTACTGGAAAGAAGTCTCCCATTGGTTATTCTCAGAGTAGGTTGGAAACTGGAACAGATTCTATGCTTTGCTTGGATTGTATACTGATGTCAGAGTACTGTCACCTTACACTTGGGGAGGCAAAAGGTCATGAGGGAGATAAAGAAGGTAAGAAAAACATGGTATTGGAAAATACATACTGGAAAATGCTGTTGGCACGTTTAGATTAGGTGTTTTTAACTCTTTTGACACTATCAGAGTAGTGGTATTCTTGAAACCCTTGGATCTGGAGCTTAAATTTTTAGACAGGAATGACGCCTATGGGGTGGTGTAATTGAATGTGGAGATTGTGAATAATTTATTTTAGAATTTATTATTTGTAATTTTTTATTTGTATATCTGTGTTATAAATCTGGGACTTCATTAACATTTCTTCAGCAATAAAGGGGTCATGAGTGGGAAAAGTTCAGGAGGCCCTGCACTAAAATAACTTCCTGACACAGTGGGTGCCAGATAAAAATGAGTTCAGCAGATAGAGTGCATGGTCTGTCTTAGGAGAGTTCAGCTGAGCTAACAAGAAGGAAGTATTTAAAAGCAAAGAACATATGAAAAAAAAAATAACAAGCCCAATTGTTACTTGTTTATCAACCACTCTAAAAAAGACTAAATTGAGATTTGGGTTATGACTCTGGTAAGAATCTGGGACTAAGTGACTAAGTATTCAGTAAGGGATACGTATCACAAATTCTAGATACATCACTTGATATTTGAATATAAATTATTGGGGAAGGATTTTTTAAATAGCAAATCTTTAAATAACATTATTTTCTACATCATCATTTTATGATAATGATGATGAGAACAAAAAAAAATTCCAGCAATGGTCAACTAAATAATGTTATTTGAGGATTGGCTTTTCTTCCATGTCATTTCACGTCAAGATTTCATTTTCAAGAGACTACCAGTGATAATAAGTGAGGACTTACTGTGTAAGAACTGTGCTGTTCAGTATAACAGCCACATATGTGTTAGATTAATTTGCCCTGGAAGAGATAGCCTCTGTATCTGCTTGGCGCTTTTAGCTGCTTCTAAAAAAGACTACAATAAAATATCTAGAATATTTCATGTATGAAACTCTAATAACTTTGTAAACCCCAGTGTCTAAAATAAACTAAAAAAGGTTTTTTATAACCTCTTGTGAGCTCTTGTAAATATACACTTAAACACATACAGAGACATTATAAATATATAATTATATAATCTCATAAAACAATAAGTCTACAAGTAGGGCAGCTTGCGGGGTTGATCAATTCAGGTCTCAATGATGTCATCACATATCTAAACTCTTTTGTTTTCTTTCTTTGGAATCCTCAGTGCACGTATTTGCCTTCAGTCTTGTACTCCGCATGTGCCCCAGTAGCCTTGCTTGGCTCATACAGCACACAATCATGAAGAAAGATTGCTGGGAAGAAAGAGGGCTTTTAATTTTTGTGGGGAAGAAGGAAGAGACTTCTCAGCTCTTCCCTTTACAAACTTCCCCTAAGGAAGTTGAGACACGGAGAGTGTCCCAGACCCTGTTGCTTGGGGGAAACTGAAGACCAGCGTGTATGACATGAAGAACTAAATTTTGTGAGGAAAACGAGCTAAAAAATGACCATTGCATAAACCAACCTCAGTGCCTCCTATTCACCTACTCAGTGCTTTAAGACCTCCTGGCATAGAAAAAGATCTCAATACACTGTGGACTTAGCTTAGTGGAATAAAAATAAATTCAAAATTCCCCTGGAATATTGATGACTTTTTTTGTTCTTGTAGGCTGTTATTGCTACCTAAAGGATGCCATTTCTCAGGAGTACATTCTACTCAGTTCTGTTACAAAATATAAAACATTGTGTATTTCTGGTTACTGGATGTAACAGTTTGATTTTCATTTTCATTTTTTCTTCTTAGCATGGTGAGCAGTGGAGTGAGAACGCCTGTACCACATGCATATGTGACCTAGGGGAGATCAGGTGCCATAAGCAGGCCTGCCCTCCACTACGATGTGAAAAGGTATGGTAGGCCATTGTAGAAAATCAGATTATTTCATTCTGATATTGATGTAGATGGGACCACTGTCTGAACATTTATATGGGTTTTCTTCAGGTTTTCCTGTATCTTCCTACCTATCTAAGATGTGCTCATTTGTTTCATTGCTGTGTCAGTATCTCAGTCTGAGTCTGTTGATGTGTATGTGGCATGGCCTGTGATGAGGAACATGTTCAGGGTTGCTCCTGGAATCGGTTGGCCGCCCAAGACTTTTAGCTGGAATAAGTGGGCTGAAAAAATGCATGAATGAATAAATATTATTTTTTAATATTTGAAACACTATGGATCTTTTATTTTTTAGGGGATGGCATGGAGCACATCTTGTGATGCTCAAGGCTTATTTCTAACTATGCTTAGGGATCATCCCTGGTGGTATGTAGCAGATCATATGTGATGTTGAAGATTAGATTCTGATCAGCCACATTTAAAACAACCACCTTTCCTGGTGTGTACTATTTTTTTATTATTTTGGGTCTTTGTTTTGGATTTTTTATGATCTCATCCTGTGGAAATTTTACCCCCACCCCCCATTTTTTGTATTAGGATCAAATTGTTTTCATGACGTACTGCTTTGCTTTATTTTATATTTTTGGTACTTGGGAAACACCCAGCAGTATTGAGGGGTTAATTCTTGGTTCTGAACTCAAGAATTACTCCTGGAGGTGTTGATGGGAATTGAATTCAGGTCAGCCACATAAAAGGTAAGTGCCCCACCCACTGTACTTTAGCCTTTGTGCTTTGCTTTGTTTTACAAGTAGTGGTTTTGAAGAACCTGTTAGCTTTGACTTGGTAGTTGAGAATGTCTTAATTGGTTCTCAAAGTTTGATTCTGGCACCTTTATTTTATTTTTATTTTATTTTGTTCTTCTTTTGGGGCCACACCTGTTGATGCTCTGAATTTACTCCTGAATCTGTACTCAGAGATCACTTCTGGCAGACTTGGGGTACCTAATGTAGGATGCTATGTGTCCCTTAAAATGGTTTTCTCCTTCCTTCCTTCCTTCCTTCCTTCCTTCCTTCCTTCCTTCCTTCCTTCCTTCCTTCCTTCCTTCCTTCCTTCCTTCCTTCCTTCCTTCCTTCCTTCCTTCCTTCCTTCCTTCCTTCTTTCCTTTTACTCCACATCGGTGACGCTCAGGGGTTACTCCTGGCTATGCGCTCAGAAATTGCTCCTGGATTGGGGGACAATATGGAACGCTGGGGGATCGAATTGCGGGTCAGTACTAGGCTAGTGTGCTCAAGACAGACAGCTTACCACTTGTGCTACCGCTCTGGGCCCAAAATGGTTTTCTTATTGTCTCCTTTGACGCGACAAAAAGCTTTATGCTTTTCAGAATATGGGAGAGAGATGTGATACATCTAATTCTAAAGAGAAGGGATGAAGTGGAGGGAAATCTGAGCCAGGTGAGGTGAGGGGTGGTTGAGAAGCAACATATAATGATGTAATTTTATTGGCCTCATTTGCTCCTTTGCTTTTTAACATTCTTCCCCGCATTCTCTTTGTCTCCTCAGGGTCAGAAAAGGTCTCGGCGTCATGGAGAGTGCTGTGAGGAATGTGTGTCTCCAGTTGGAAGCTGCTCCTATGATGGGATTGTGCGGTATCAGGATGAAATGTGGAAGGGCTCAACCTGTGAGTTTTGTATGTGTGACCGGGGCCAAGTGACCTGCCAGGTTGGAGAGTGTGCCAAAGTGCAATGTGCTCAGGTAAGAACTGAAGTTCTCAACCATTGGCCCCTACCAGCTTTCTCCAGCGAGCTAGCTGCATCTTTTCTTGCTTATCAGCAAATGACTGCTCACATTCAAGGTCCTTTCTAGCACTGAGTCTATGCTGGGAAGTCAATGTCCTTGTTTGTTCACCCTGGCTTGCAATAGCCTCCCAGGGCTTTTGGCTTTCAGTGGATCTCGTCAGATTGGAAGCCCAGAGCTAGACAGATGAAAGGGGAAAACATGGTGTGGGACATCAGCCTATCAGTCCATGCAGATGTTCTTGTGCTGGTGGTCTGCCTGGCTCACTGTGACTAGAAACAGAGATCTACTGGTGCTCCCCGGCCTTCTGAGAAAGGCTGAGTTGGCAGCGTGTAGCTAAAATGATAGCCAGCACCTGAGGGCCACTTGAACACCAGAAAAGAAAGTTTTGTTTTTTTGTCAGATCAGGAAGGAGTGAACCATTGCCAATAGTTAACTCTGATGACCTCCATTGACTCTATTGCTGTCTTCTGAAATCTAGAAGAATTTCTAGAAGCTTCTAACAAAGCAGTCTCTATTTAGAGTGTAGATATAATTTGTTCCCTTTGAGTTTAATTTTGGCCACTGCAAAACAAATCGCTTTTAAGTTTTCTCCTTTCCCTCACCACTCCCATCCGCCTTACCAATTTCCCGAGGGGCTGTGAACTTGGGTATTTGAGGGAAACTTTGATGATCTGAAGCATTGGTGTCTGGCAAGACATTTTTCTTTCTAGTTTTTCTCCCCCACATCTCAGCTTCTCTTGACATTGAGCCCACGGAGGAACAACCTTTCAAACAAGGCTGTCAACCACAGGGTTATTTTTTCATTTTGCCTCCTACTTCTATGTCTTGGCAGAGCGAAGACATAGTTGGGTAAAGAGCATCTTGCTTCTTGCAGATTTATTTCCCTTCACATGACTTTTTCATTTCTGTTCTTTCCTTTTCTATTGTGGGATTCAGAGTGGTTGGATGAAGATGAGAAAAAAAATGAATCAGGGCCCCTTTCTTTTTAGTGGTCTCTGATTGAGACAGGCTTCCTGGCTTTGGTTGTCTCTCCACAGGATGCTGGGTCATTTTAAAAGTTTTTCACTTGTTCAATTTTTCAGGGTTTAGGGGAAAAGTTTAGGCTTTAATTAGCATTGATCTCCTTCAGGCCATCTTTTCAGTCAGGTCTAGGCAAACAGTCTTATTCACAGAAATTAATTTATCCCATAATCACAATGGTAATCCATTTTCATGCACTCATCTCACCCTGTGCCTATCTGTAGTAGTATAATAAAGATCTCTATCAGAGGAAAAATTATGAGTTTTTGTGACCCATAGCTTCAACTTTGTTTTCTTTTACTCTATTTCACTTTCTACTTCATCTTCTTTTCTGTGAATTGAATAGTTTTAATGACAGCCTATTTCTTCAGTTCTTTAATCAAATAAGTTTCTTTCTCACACATGACCTGTACTTGCCCAAATTTTGCTTAAGGCCCTGGATTCTACTATGGTAACAATACTAGAGGAGAAAATTTAGACACAATGGGATCTTACCAAAGATATTCCTTAGTTAAATATCCCTCAGATATTATTTCTATGCCATTATACTAAATTTGAGAATATGACTTTGAGAAAACATAGAAGAAATTAAATTTCTTAAATTCTGCTTATTTTGTTGTTAAGAAGATAGATAAGCTATATTCTAGTATGAAGAATTACCAGGATTTCAGAGAGATCAATTAAATAGAAACACATGATACTGTGTGATATATCAATAATTATGGAAATAGGAATTAAGAGCACTAGGAATGACTGAAGAAAAATTTTATGTCTGTCAAGAGAATCAGTGGAAGTGTACTGCTAGTATTTCTATTCAATTCTATTTTATAAATAAAATAATTAATTTTACTGGATTTTAGTTTTTCCTTTTGTTTTTCCGAATCACACCTTCAGTGCTCAGTAATTTTCCTAGTTCTATACTCATTCTTGGCAGGGTCTTGGGTGACCACAGGGGCTGCCAGGTTTTGAATTCAGTTTGTAAATGTGCAAGGTAAGCTCTCTGCCCCCTATACTATCTATCTGGTACCCAAATGATTTTTTATTTTTTTTTATTAGTTTTTCAGCCACAGTCAGTGATGCTCAGGGGTTACTCCTGGCTATGTGCTTAAAAATTGTTCCTGGCTTGGGAGACCATATAGGACGTTGGGGGATCCAACTGCGGTCCGTCCTAGGCTAGCACACACAAGATAGAAGCCTTACTGCTTGTGCCACCACTCTGGCCCCAAAATGATGTTTTTTTTTTTTTTTTATAAAATTTTTATTTTTGTAGGGGGCTCCCTTTGCAGTGCTCAAGGCTCACTCCTGGTTTTTTGTTCAGGGATCAATTCTAAGCGATGCCTATGGGGGGAAATCTTAGTTGTGACAGGGATCAAAAACATGTTAGCTGTGTGCAAGACAAACTCTCTATCCACTATGTTATTTTTCTGGCTCCAAGTGTACTTGATTTTTTTTTATTTTGCAAGAAGGGTGCAGACATTTGTTTAACTGTATGTACATCCACAGAGATGTAAAGTAGAAAAAGATATTAAGTTATTCAATTTCACTATTATAATTTTTATTATGTTGTTTATCAAAGCAATGTTTCATATAGCATTGCAATTGGTATTTCTTTGCTAAAATAAGAGAACTTTGCATGACCCTTGTCCTCGATATAGCAAATCCTTTCTAGATATTGAGACAGTTATCAGATGACCTGGTATAGTCTGATGGCTACTATTTTTCTTTGTATTATGTGTTAGCAATTGAGAAAATTTATTACCTTTTTTTTGAAAATAGGGACAAACATTTACATACTAGGCATGAATAATTACAAGTGAGTGAACTTTGTTACAAAATACATTGAAGAGAAGTCAGATAGATAGTACAGGCCTTAAGGTGTATACCTTGCCTGTCTGACTGAATTTGATCTAGGATTACAAGGTGCAGAGATGGAGGTATTGATCATCACTATATGTGAGGCAGTAATATCCAGCTACCCAGCACATAAGCATTTTGAAACCTTAAATTGAACTGGTTAACTGAGTCTCTGAGAGGAGCCCTTTGGGCCTCCTAAGCACTCCTCACTCCCCCAGATGCATAGAGGAGGGTAGACTGGCCGTAAATGTAAGGGACATATTTCTTTTTTGTGGAGGTTCATCATTTCTGATGGACTGTTACCCCACCCCCCATTCTTCCTGTGTAACCTTACCTACAAGATAGACCTGCCCATTCTGAGTGGGGTCTTTGGTAGGTAACCAAAAAGGTTTGGCCTGAGGGGCAAAGGGAGATTTGCATGGATGGAGGATGGAGAAGGAAACAAGAGGAGATTGCTGAGGGACAAGGTACAATGCAGGGCTGAATCGGAATCAGCGTAAAAGGTTATGAGAGAAGCCACACGTGTTGGCTAGGGCCTGAATAAAGCTGATATATTCTGAAGCCTGTCTATGAGTGGATTTTTTCCTCACTGCCACCCTGACCACCAGCTGAAGGGGATTGCAGAAACATGTGGCCTAGGCTGGAGGAGAAAGGCCTCCATCACCATCCCTACCATCCAAGCCCATCCAAAGGGTCTTTTTATTATTTTATACTACAATGGACTAGATTGGTTAGTGGAATCACATGGTCCTGTATGGTGGCAGGATATGAAATTGTAGCAGATGTCATTGGCTGGTGCAGCAGAATTCTCTTAGAAAAGAATTGGTTTTGTATCACAAAGCAACTATTCTCAAGCAAAAGTTAAATGCTAATTGGAGCAAGCGCCCCACCACAGTGATCTGATGCAGTAGGGGTATCCAGACTTCTATTTATAGCAAATCTATTTAAACATCCTACTTCACTAAAGCTGAATCTTTGCTTCTTGTGAGCAGGGTTTACTGGCATTTACAGTAGTTTTTGGAGACTCAGAAGCACCACCTTCTTCGTTTTATCAAGTTAATTCAGACTCCATTTTGAAGTTCTGCCTGTATGTGTGATAACTGGTGCTCAGGAATGCTTGTGTCTTATATGCCAATGCACATGCTCTGTTCCCTTCTAAAATAGGTTTTAAAGGTTTAGAGTATGTGCCCATTAGACCCCTGTATATGCTTGGAAAGCAAATTTCACTAGCAGCTGATTTGTTGTGTTTCTGCAAAAACAATTTATATGTAAATATGCCTGCTCTCCATAAGCACCAGCTGCTCTCTGCTGGCCTCTGATTGGCATTAAATTTGATGGACAGTGATCTACATAACCCCCTTTTTTAATAGCTTTTTAGATACTATAAAGCTACTATAATTCATGAACTTTTGTGCTTCTTTGAAAAGTTTCTATTCTTATTCATTAGAATAATGTTTATTCAGTTGAGACAATTAAAGACTCAAGAAAAGTAGAAAAGAAGACTTAAAAGCCCTGTTCATAATGTTACAAGACAACCAAATACTTTTTATTTTGTCTTTTTAGTGCAGTGTTTTAAAACATGAAATATTATTTTTGCTATTGTTTATATAACTTTACATTATGTACTTTTTATCTAACATGGTTTTGTCAACCTAAATGTAATATGAAACTCACATAAAATTAAGTCTTTATTTAAAGAAATAACACCATTATTTATAAAATCAATATATCTTGAGTAAGTGGAAAGTTTTTTGATCTACAGATATTAGATTTGGCATATTTGTATAAAAAATGCAAACACAACTGTGATTTAGACAGCAGATACCCTGTGCTTAGACTACAATGGCATAGATTTCAGAATAAATATTTGTTCTTTTGTAATAAAAATAAAGATAATGAAATTAAGATTAGGAAGTTGAAATATTAAAACTTTGGAGCTTAAACATTTACCTTCTAATTTTTCCTCTTGTAATTTTAAAAATAGTAATGATGTGAGTTGGCTATGTCTTAGAATATTGAATAGAAATTGGATTTCTACTGTTTAATGTATGCCTGAGCATAAAGATGCAGCTGATTTTGTATTCAAGGGAAAATTTTGGTTTGATTTGAGCACCGTTAATGAAATTCACAAGTTCCAGTTCTGTAGATTAAGATAACCCGATCCTTTTCTAAAACTTCTAGCTTTTCAAAAATTATAGCATTAAACTTGTCTTTCATATTTATTGAGCTGGTCATAGGTTGGAAATCACTAGAAAGAAACACCACTTGGAACAAGTAAGGTATGTTGACTAGATTTTTCCATAGGATTTTGGTGCGTAGGTAAATGAAATAGCAGTTGGCCCAAGCAAAGCAATGTGCTAAAGTTTTCATTCAAGTCTGGGAAACCACTGTCTTCCCCTTTTTATCACTACCTCCTAGAGATTACTCATTTTTTATAAACCCCATGTGATTTTTTCCCTAACAGGGTGAAGAATTAATTCACTTAGATGGAAAATGCTGTCCTGAATGCCTTGCAAAGAATGGTTATTGTAAATATGAAGAAAACACAGCATTTGTGAGTATGGGACTAATTACCAAATACTACCAAACTCAATAATTCAAAATGAATTGAATGAGGGGCTATTACCTTTTATTTCCTTGACTTATTCAACTGTTCAATAAATGTGATTGGGTGTCTAGTCTAAGCATTGGGTTTACAGAAGCACCATAGCAGGCAGAATCCCTGCTTTCACAAACCTTACTTCCTAGTTTGGGGACACAAAGGACAAATACATGTCAGTGGTAAAGACTGTTGTTTAAGGAAGAAAGTGGGTTTGGAGAGTAACTGTTGTGGGGGAAGGTGCTTCTTTACAAAAGATGATAAAATAAGTCTTCTTGTGCAGGAAAAAATGAGCAAAAAGCTGAAGTGAGAAGAATACAAGAATATTTGGGTGAGGAGGCAGTGGTAGGATGGGATACCAGGAACTTTGATGAGCACATGGGAAAATCAATGAGGCAGAGGAATGATTTGCGTATTCAAGGAATAGCAAGGAAGGAAGTGCGGTTAGAGCCAAGTAAATATAAATATGTTGATCACAGATGGTGAATGAGAATGTTAAAATTTGAAGTGGAGTAGAGTTATCATCTTGAGAAAGGATAACTTGAGTTGTTATATGGGCCTGTAGGGTGACACTGAAACTGGAAATAGGTAGATCTATGGGTATCTGCTCTTTCTTGGAGTAAAGTGTTTCTCTTCTACTCATAGAAAGGATGGCTAGGGAGGAAGTGGCATACAGTATACAGTGCTAAGACTCTAGATTAGTGGTCTTAAGCTTTCATTCTATATGTGTAGAAAGGTCGAAAGTGATTGATCTCCTACCTAGGTTAGAATTGTTAATTTGTGGACCAGAATAGAGGACTGGTGATGGTTCACAAATTGAAGAAGTTTGTTCTAAATTTTTCAGTTAGAGTAAAAGAATTTTAAAGGTTGGATATGCAGTGTCATTGTGATGCAATGCCATTTGTAAATATTTTATATATTTCTATGTCTACATTTTAATAAATATATATCTAAAATAGTAACATTTTTCTTAACAACATTAATTTTTTTACATTTTTGTAGCTCATGTTTTTCTGTATGTAATTTTAGAATACTCTTAAAATCTTTGCATTCTTAAAAATATGCCAGTTAACCATAAAGACAATTGCTTCTTTGACAGTAAGTGTTGGAATCATGTATGTTTGATTTTTGAACTACACCCCCTTTCTTTGTGATTTGGGAAAAGTGCATCTGTCAACCTACCAGTGCTCTGTGCATGTTGGAGGAGCAATATTGTATAACACTCAGTACAGGTTCAAATCCCTAAATTGCCATATCAAATCTGGTTCAAATCCCTAATTTTCCATATACTACTTGGTATTTTGGCCAAGTCCTTTGATGTTCAAAGTAACATTAGGCCAATAGTATTACTTTCTCAGAAGGATATTGAGACACTAAAAGTGCCTGACCTAGAATTTTGAGCTATGAATTGCTGATGGTGGGAAGATTGCACTGGTAAGTGGAAGAGTTTTTTTTTTTTTATTTAACTGAAACCAAACTATAAACGTGTTTGTAACCATGGTGCTTAAATAAAGATATTATTAAAAAACAATAAACAAAAGTATCAACCTTAGCCCAGACCCTCTGAAACTGAATCTACCTATTAACAAGATGCCAAGGTTATTTATAGACTCTCTGGCATAGAATAGGCACTGCCCTGGAGTTCTCCAAATATAAGAGTCCATAATCCTCTGGAAAGAGGGTTGGGACAGGAAACTGTTTATTTCTCTCAAACACCCTTTGAAAACAACAGTTCCAGTCTTGGGCAGTATTGCCCAGCCTGGCACCCAGGCTGCTGCCTGTGCCCCTCCGCAGAAGCTCTAGCATATGAGGGTTATACTGGGCATCTGGCTCTGCTGATAAGGTTGATATTCATTGTCTGCAATCAGTAGAGATACCACTCTGTCCACTACTCACCAGCAGCTGGTGACCTGGAAAAGTCTCTATTGGTGTTCCTCCACAAAACCTCATTGCTCTCTAGGTGACCTTAACCTATGGGGCTAGTATGGAGAATTAATTAGTGTGGCTCAAAGTAGCCATGTCTTTCTCTACCTGTGTAGTTCACAAATAATCTGCATCCACTGCTGGTTGGTTTATCTCTTCATAGAGATCACAGCCAGCATTGTGCAGGGGATTCAGGGCCACTACTGGCAGAGAGCTGTACATAGTATAGGCCATAGTGCTCAGGCTAGTGGGGCTGGGAGAAAACCAGTATCAAACAAGCAGTGCTCAAGGGAAATGTGGTATTGGGGAGCACACTCAATAGGCACATATAGGTAGATTCTGGAGGTTTGAGAGATAGCACAGCAGGTTGGGAATAAAAGAAATAAAATAAAATAAAATGATGCTATTAATATTATCCTGTTTCACAGTGGTTTTTTATAGTTTAGTCATCCTTCTTTCCTAAGAAGTTAGGTTTCTTATAAATGTTGAATTTATATTTTCTGAATCATAGTATCATTTTTCTTGTCTAGTTTGGCAGGCAAATTAAGACCAATGACATTTAAATAAAACAAATAATTTAAAATAAGTGAGATTTTTGTATTGCACTGGTATCATACAGAACTCAAGAATAGGCTCTGGGGGCCGGGTGGTGGCACTGGAGATAAGGTGCCTGCACTAACCTAGGACGGACCGCGGTTCGATCCCCCGGTTCCCCATATGGTCCCCCGTGCCTGCCAGGAGCGACTTCTGAGCGAATAGCCAGGAGTAACCCCTGAGCGTCACCGGGTG